>VNJZ01000328.1:0-14595 GCA_008042795.1 Drosophila asahinai | reverse complement strand
AGCTGGACTCGAGTTATGCCAGTTTTCTTTTAGCTCACCCATTGTTGAGACAGCGTTAGGACCACCTGGTATAGTCAAGGCCCAAGCAGAGTTTTAAATGGAGATCGAGTACCTACAAAGAGGGAATATTTGAGCTTGGTGATGTCGACGTTTGACCCATTGGGATTTCTGTGCTCTTTGATGATATCAGCGAAGCTGTCACTACTACCGAAGGATATAAATAGAGCCTTTGCGACTTGGCGCAAGGAGATGGACGCCGGGGGACAGTGCCGATGTCCTCGCCATTAATTGGGTCGTGGAATCGCACGAGCGATAGAGATGCACGTCTTTGCAGGTGCCAGCCAATCGGCAGTGGCCTACTGGAGGGTCACTTACGAGGACGACGGCGTGCTGGTGAGCTTCGTATGTGCTAAGACGATGTACATCCCAATGAGAACGATGTCGATCCCACGGTTGGAGCTGCAGGCAGCAGTTCTTGGAACCAGACTGATGAAAACTGTCAAGGAGGAGCACAATGTTGCCCTCAGTGATCTGGTGTTATGGACGGACTCCAAAACGGTGTTGAGATGGATTGGTAGCACCCACCGCCCCATTTTTAAGGCAGCCGGCGAGCATTTTTAAGGAGGAGATGCCTAGAGAGTTTGCGTTGGTTGCGGCAAACGATTTTGTTATTTTATTTCTTCTTGACCTACAGTGGGCTGGTGAGGACCACGGCCTGGGTCTTAAGGTTTACGAGATGGTGCCGCAAACAGAGAAGCGAGCGTGTGAGGCCGCGGAGTTGGTCAGACAGGTCCAACTGGAGGCATTCCCCGACGAGATGCGATCAGTAGAGAATCGCAAGGATGTTGCTAGTTCGAGCGATGTCAGAGTTGATGCCACAATGTGCATACCGTATAATGGCAGGAGGCCCGTAATTCTGTCACATAGGCACAGTCTTATGGAGATGTTTGTGGAACACTTCCACGCCAAGATGAAGCTTGAAAATGCGGATGCTACTATTGCTGAGATCAGATTCTGGGTCACGAAGCTAATACGAGTGCTGCAGAAGGTGATCTCAGCGTGCAACGTGTGCAATTTGTAGCGACTGCGGGCGAAATCGCCGATAACGGGACACCTACCATGAGATCGAGTGGAAGCGGGTGGACAACGAGAAGCGTTGGGTCGCCTTGTTTACGTGTTTGACGACAAGGCCGATTCATCTGGGTTTGGTGACGTGTTCGAGATGGAGAGGATTCAGGGTTTTCAGTTGCCCAGGGAATCCGTTTGAAGACGGAGTATGGGAACGAATGATGCAGAGCGTTAAGAGAGTACTTCGTCATGCTCTGAAGGAAGTCGCGCCACGGGATCACGTCTTGGAGAGTTTTCTGATCGAGGTGGAAAAAGTCGTGAATTGGCGTCTGCTTACCCATTTGCCGGTGGATACTGACCATGAGGCCTCTCTGACGCCAAATGGTCTGCTCAAGGAAGCCGCTAACCTGCCGGATACGTCTGGTGAGGATGTGGAGCTGCCCAAGGAGTGCGCTTCACGAAAGCAGTGGAGGATTGCTCGCCTGTTGCCAGACCGTTTCTGGAGAAGGTGGGTCTTGGAGTACCCGCCCGAATAGTGAACGGAGCCCATCCGCCAGGGCGATATGGTCTTCGTCTGCGATCCAGCCTTGACAGCCAAGACAAGAGTGGTGCAACGGCATCGTAGAGGAGGTCTACAACGGAACTGATGGAGTCGTCAGACGCGCAACAGATGCGACCTGTCTCTAAACTTGCAGTTTTGGATTTGAGTGAAGCGGTTCTTCTCGGGGTCGAGGATGTCGACGGTCGATAACGGATCTCGATAGACTTAATCGATATTTAAGTGAGATCTAGAATTTTTTATAAGTTAGTCCGAAAATTTATAGATTTAGCCCTGTAAATGCTAGGGTCATACTTGTGCGTCATTCTAAGTTTCCCGGTTGAAAAATGCGCTTTCATTGTGCTTGCACTTACGGCGGTATTGTACCCACCAACAAGGGTTTTACCCTTGCTGAAAATGACAAATGTTGAGCAACATTCAAAAAAGTCAAATGATGCTAGGAACATGTTGAGCAACTTTCAAAAAAGACACCTTCTGCAGCTGTATGCAGCTGCATTACGAATTAATACTGCGCCCGAAAGCACGCAACACTGTTTTACGCTACTGCCTTTGTGGCCGCTCAGAAGAAGAAGAAGAAGCATACACAGAAACTTTATTGTTTAACAACTTCCATGTTTATCATACGAATTTTCAGGAAACGTCCGCAAATGCCTACTTATTTATTTTATCTATTTACTTTAAGCCAAAAATTACGACTATAGCTTATATAAAGTTTTTTACGATTTTCGGGGACGGAAGTGGCGTGGTCAAATGTTAAAACAAACTTGATCTGCGTGCAACAGATTCCAATGTTGTCACCAAATTTGGTAACTCGAGCTCTTATAGCCTCTGAGATCTGTTTACCAACACGGACGGGGACAGACGGACAGACGGTCATGGCTTTATGGGGTCGGATATACCCCCTTCTGCCTGTTTCATACATTCTCGATTGCCACTAACTTATACGAGGTGTGTTTAAAAAGTATCGCGAATTTTGAATTTTCGCGGGTTACGTATATTCGAATTTCGATTTTTTTGTGGCGTCTCTTACTCATGCCGACAAGCTAGGCCAATTTTAATGCTCACTTAATTGTTGACAGCTCCTTTGCTTGCACGTGTTTTGGATCGTCTTCGATTTTTACCTATTCAAAAAAATGGCTCAAAGAACCTGTATAAAATTTTGTGTGAAAAACGAAATTAAGTGCGCGGATGCATTCCGAATGTTGACTGTGGCATATGGAGAAACTACCTTAGACCAAAGCAACGTTTGTCGGTGGTACAAAATGTTCTCAGAAGGGCGAGAAGATGTGAACGACGAAGAGCGTGGCGGACGCCCGAGCACTTCAACAACAGACAAAAAATTAATGAAGTGGAGAAAATGGTATTGGCCAATCGTCGAATCACCGTTAGAGAAGTTGTTGAGGACCTAAACATATCGATTGGCACATGCCATTCGATTTTTATCAATGATTTGGGCATGATACGGGTCGCCACGAAATTCGTACCAAAATTGCTCAATTGCCACCAAAAACAGCATCGCATGAACATTGCTAATGAGATGTTGGACTCTGTCCGCGACGACCCAAATTTGGTCCAGAGGGTCATAACTGGTGACGAATTGTGGGTTTATGGCTATGACGTGGAAACCAAAGCTCAATCATCTCAATGGAAGCTGCCGCACGAACCAAGACCGAAAAAAGCGCGCCGAGTTCGGTAGAATGAGAAAGTTTTGCTGATCGTTTTCATCGATTGAAGGGGCGTGGTGCATTTTGGGTTCTTGCCACAGAACGGTCAATAAGGCATATTACCTGCAAGTTATGAGCAATTTGCGCGAAGCAATCCGCCAAAAACAACACACTAATGAGGCCATTAATGTTCCCCAAACTGAAGAGGCCCATGAAAGGACTACGTAACACTACGCTTGACGAGATAAAGATGGCATCGAGGGAGGAACTGAACAAGATAAAAAAATTTTTTTTAAGTGCTTCGAAATTTGGAAAAACCGTTGGCACAAGTGTATAATATCTCATGGGGATTACTTTAAAGGGGAAAAATTAGATATTCATGAATAAATGAATCATTTTTCAAAAAATACAAAATTGGCTATACTTTTTGAACACACCTTGTACCCTATGGGTACCGGGTATAATAACGAAAATCGCCTTACTTGAACCGATCGTTCCATTGGCAGCTATAAGATATAGCGGTCCGATTTCGTCCGTACCGACATATATACTAATGGGAATAGAAAGAAGACTATCTGTAGAGTTTCATTCAGATAGCTCAAAAACTGAGAGACTAGATTTCCTAGAAACGGACAGGCGGACATGGCTACATCGACTCGTCTGGTGATGCTGATCAAGAATATATGTACTTCATGGGGTCGGAAATGCTTCCTTCACTGCGTTGCAAACTTCTAACAAAAATTATAATACCCTGGAAGGGTAGAGAATAAAGAAGAGTAAAAAGAACTTGCTGATTTTTCGTTCGGTCGGGTATTAATAAAGCAATTCCACTGCAACATATTTTCACAAATTGGATGTAGGTGTTTCCCTTGCAACATCTACATTCTTTGGAGACATGTGAATGGGACGAAAAGCTTATCAGGCTTTTTTATTTCGCATGCATTGGATTTAATGTTATTAAGGCGAGTCAATTCCTTACTAAACCAGGGAGGCTTATTTGAGATTGACGGATAGTATAACGGAAAACATTCGCTAAAAAAGGAAATCATGGCTTTGTAAAAAATATTCATGGCACCCACCATGTCAGTGCACATGTAGAGATCGGACTAGAGATGGGCATGGACCGTGTTTTATCGCTTTCACACCCTCGTGTTCGAGTTTGAAATTGAGTTCGAGTCCATGGGGGTGCGTGATCGTTTAAAACATAATCGGCACGATAAAACACGACACACGAGTGCTGATAAAGAGCCAACTTTTCACATTTACGATTGCAAAACTAAAAAAAAAATTTACTTACTGTGTTTTAGATGCGGACATTATATCAACACTTAAGATAAACACTCTTAGTTCGTTGGAAAAATGTTTTTAGCCATCAGCAGATCATTATGTAGGACTTTTTCTTAATTTTTCTTTAAAGAGATTAAAAAGCTGTATGTTTCCGGAGTCCTGACAAACGATGCTCCTTAACTGTAAGCAGTTAAATTGAGAAGAAAATGCGTCTTGACATGAAAGCAATTCTCCGCCTACCTATGCTTTTGCAGAATTTTATGACAGCCAACAAAAAAAAACAAATTAAATTTGAAAAAAAGTGCAGAAGAAATGGCCAAATTTTAAACGAGCGGCGTACTCGATTATTGAGCTCAAATTTAGATAAGTTATTTTTCCTGTATAAAAATATGTAAAACTGAATTAAAAACATTTAAAAAACTTTTTTTTAAAATTGCGTGTTGGGTTGCGATGGGTCATGTTCAAACAAACTATAGCCGTGCGTGTTCGTGCGTGTTGAACATTTTTATTTTCGTGTCGGGCTGGGTCGTGCCGAAAAACTACAGTCCATGCCCATCTCTAGATCGGACCAATCAAAATTAGATATGAAATTTTTCAGCCGTCGAAAATCCGCCTGGCGAAAGCAGTGGACTTTCGAGCAAGAGATCTAAGGAATTTCATACATGGTTGACTTGATACAACGAATTTCAAGCAAGCTATCAATAAAATGGTGAAAGTGTGTTTGAGGATTCAGATGTGGACCAAATAGTTCCAGGAATGTTAAAATCACCTAGAACAACTAAATGGTCCCCTTCCGAAAGTCTATTGGAGACCGACTGGATACCGGAAAGTGCAATTTAACACAAGACAAAGACAAGGCTTGCAACTACAAAAATATTTAATCTTTTTCAGTGTGACCGCGTTTTAAAAAACGTTCTTTGGTATTATTGGGCGACAAGTGATGCGGTCATACGTATTTTAAATCAGCTGTTTAATGTTATTTGAAGACAAGGCACTTTCACAGATTTGCAGTTTAGTTTTGGATTAGCTCATCTGCGTCAATGACCACCGACGCTGTGGCCCAGATGCTCTCGATAATGTACAACCGCCTCTTTTTTTTTTGTCCACAAGGTGTGCAACATTCTTTCCTGGATCGACAACGAGGACAAGGGCTACACTACCGGCTGCTGCTGGAAAGTTTGTTCTTACCAAATTGGATTCATCTCCATTTGGGTGGTGGCGATGGCTGCCGGAGCATCTGCAGCTGCCCCCACGTTGCTGGACTGGTAGACTGATTCGAAGTTACTCCGTTCTTGAGGGGCGTGAGACTCTGATTGTACACCATATCCATGCTGACATTAATTTGGCTGGTGTTGCGCTGGTTCTGCTCCTGCGCCCGGTTCTGTCCATTGCAGTACATGTCCATCTCCAGCTCGACAATAAATGATTTGTCCACCCAGACCAGTGTTGCCATTATTTCAGGCTAGATCTAAAATATAATAATAATATATAATATAATGCAATTTCGTAAAAGGATTGAATAAGCTCCAATTGATTTGATTTTTATAATATCTGTTTTATTATTTCAGACTACCCGATAATTTTCTGACTTTAAAAACAGTTCACATTTCTGCAGTTATAAAAAATGTCTTCGATGTTATCAAAATATTTTAACATATTAAATGTTGATGATTTAAAATAACAAAATTATAACATTCTTCTGATTTAATGGGAACGCAATTATGCTATTGTAATATTGTTGGCAGAAGCTTCTTTATGCCCTTGCAGGTTATTAAAATTTTTGTCCAGAAATTTGCTACGCAGTGAAGGAAGACTCTCCGACCCCATAAAGTTTATATATTCTTGATCAGCATCACCAGCCGAGTCGATCTAGCCATGTCTGTCTGTCCGTCTGCCTGTCTGTCTGTCCGTCTGTTGGCTTCTACGCGAACTAGTCTCTTAGTTATTGAGCTATCGAGCTGAAATTTTCAGCATAGTCTTGGTTTTTTAGCAGTATATATGTCGGAACGAAATCGGACCACTATATCCTATAGCTGCCATAGGAATGATCGGAAAATTATTGAAAACAAATGTGATGGACAAAATATAAAATGATGCCCAAAAAATAAAAACAAGAAAAAAAGCTTGTTTCGGTAAACCGAAGTTTGTATACCCTTGCAGTCTCCAATTGGATCATTATAAATCGATTCATATATGGTAATATTGATCAATTATCGAGTTCAGTAAAATTTGTAAATTTTACATGTTACATGTAGAATTATACATTTTCATATAAGTAAATGGCAGCTATATGATATAGTTGTCCGATCTTATTGAAATTAAAACCTTAATTCTAAAACCGTAAAAAGCCGTTGTATCTCGAAATTTATAGAAATACTTTGAAAATCAGAGAAGTTAACATTTTGTGTACCCTTGCAGGGTATTATAATATAGTCCAGAAGTTTGCAACGCAGTGAAGGAAGCATCTCCGACCCCATAAAGTATACATATTCTTGATCAGCATCACCAGCCGAGTCGATCTAGCCATGTCAGTCTGTCTGTTCGTCTGTCTGTCCGATGCTACGCAAACTTGTCTCTCAGTTTTTGAGCTTGATCTTGATGAAACTTTGCAGATAGTTTTCATTCTATTGCAGTTAGTACATATGTCGGAATGGCTGAAATCGGACCACTTCCTATAGCTGACAAAGGAATGATCGGAAAATTAATGAAACAAAAATTATAACTTCATTGTTTTGCAACGAATTTTTATAAATTTCAAGATATAGCTGTTTTTCAAAGTTCTAGAATTACGGTTTTAATTCTATTAAGATCGGAGAACTTATTCATAGAATATAAGCAATCGGTCGATTTATATGAATATGTTAAATTCTACATGTAAAACTTTGGAATTTTTTCAATTTTACCGAAATGAGTCGACGTTCAATGATCCAATTGCAGACTGCAAGGGTATATAGTACAAACTTCGGCTTACCAAAGTTAGCTTCCTTTCTTGTTTTACATTAATTTCGTTATCATTCGTATGGCAGCTATAGGATATAGTTGTCCGATTTCAGCCGTGCCAACATACATATATACTTCGTACTAAAGAAATTAGACTATGCTGACAATTTTAGCTTCATAGCTCAAAAACTGAGAGACTCTTGTGGTTGGTAAAGTCTCTGCCGACATGCTGCCGCGACACCGACAGTATAAACGGTCGTGTGGCTTCAACAAGCGTCTTCATGCGCGTGGTTTCGTTCGCTTCGTGGAATTCGACAACGAAGCGCAAACGAAAATCAAATCCGTTGCTGTTCAGCCGTCAACTGAGCAAGGTCTCGCTGCGCAACTCATTAAATATACACTGACAATAAATATTAAATTCACTGACAATTAAAATATTTCTGTTATTTAATTATTTGTTATTTAGTAATTTCTTAAGTTTTATGCTTGAAATTGTTTTCTTATTAAATAACTAATTATTTCAGCTCTAATATATTTAGCAAGAAGCAATTTATTTTATTAAGTTTGAAGTTTCCGTTTCTTTTGCGCAGTGCAAAGCATTAAATCGTCTCGCGCGAACCCAGTCGGACCTGGTTGCTTCCAACAAGCACAGTTCTATGCGTTCTTTGCGAGTAAAGAATGGATTCTCTATACCTGCGGTCTTTCTTTCAGATTTGTATGGGGTGAAACACCGAAACAACTGTTCTTTTTTTTGTATGCTGCAACAGTTCTTTCGCAACATATAAATAACGGCAATTTTCGAGTTTCATTTCCAACTTTAGTTTCTAAAAGAAGCGTTATATAACCCATCTGCAGCATACATCAATAACGGTAGCAATGTATCTTTCATGCAAAATACCGCTTCAAAATAACCCATTCATAACAGTTATAGAACTGTTATGAAGAAAGCAATTAAGAACACATCTGTACCATACATAAAGAACAGTTTGGTGAGAATGCATTAATAACCATTAAAACAGCAATAAAAATATATTTAAAAATATTTATTTTATTCAATTTGAAGTGTACACATAATATATATAGTTTAATTTATTCGTACAGTAAAATCTTGTATGAGATTAGTGAAGAAATCCTGCAATTATATTGAAAATAATAATTATGTTTTTTAATGCAATAATTAAATAACTTTATAAAAATAATAAATTGGATAGTAATATTATAACCACGCACCGTAAATTGCAAATATTATCTGAAATAAAAATGTTATCATATTATGACCTATCAATAAAAAAAATCTGAAATGAGAAATATTATATTTTATATATTTACGTATACATACCAGATCTGAAAGAAAAGTAATATATTATTTATTTTATTAGGGGAATTGCTTACCTTATTTTGTTAATATATCTGAAACTGGAATGAATTAACTTATGTATTGTATTGTATATTATGTGTTGCTTACCTTGCATACTTATTATAATGAATTTCACAACTGCGTCAAGCGAATTTTTTAATACAACTGAAGCAAGTAACAAAGAAAACGAAAAACCCAAGCGCGTGTTTTTTCATTCTCTTTTCTTCTTATTTGTTTGTGCGTTTCTTTCCTTTTTTATTCTCTTATTTTCATTTCAAATGGTGGTTTCCGAAATAATGCATCTTTTTACGTTCTAAGAGAAGCGACGATCGCAGTGATATGAACGAAAATGATAACAGCAAACAACAACAAGCGTTGGTTTCTGATAGAATACATATTTATGCGTTCTAAGAGAAGCGACGATTGCACTTATATGAAAGAGACAGAGAATAAAAAACAACAATAAATGCTGGTTTCCGATAGAATGCATAATTATGCGTTTTATGAGAAGATACGATTGCACGGACCCGAAGCTATAAAAAAAAAGCCGACCGTTCGGGAAGCGCTCGGATAATTTACTTCCAAAATAACGTATATTTATGCGTTCTTAGAGAAGCGACAGTTGCACATAATATTTATTTTATAACTCATTTCTTCGCTTCTAATATACCAACAAAAGAATACTTGTTATTGCACACATCTTATATGCATTATTTCATAGTTCTAGCCATTTCTGAGCTAGAATTGGCAGCATATAGAACCGTTGCAGATTCGTTCTGTTGAACAACCCGATCTACAAGGTCCGACTGGGAAGCCAACTTATTTTTTCTCTTACGCACACAAATGCAAGTCACATGTCATTGTATTTGTGTGGACATCACTGCCTCTTTAATTTTTATTTTCAAGATCCCACATAATTGGATCTTCTTTAAATGTATTAATATATTAATTTTTAGTACATTCTAGTATTTTAGCTCATCTGCGTAACGACCTGTCTCTGAGCAGCGGAAAAAATTGATGTAGCTCTCGCTCACAATCAATTGGTTCCTAAATTTGTAGCTCTGCTGAGTACGTAATTACAAATGAAAACATTTATTATTTTAAGCTCCGTTCTCAGACACGCGATAAGTGTTCCTAAGCATTGAGCCAAAACGAGAGGTCAATACTCACCCTCTCGCTCAATCGTACTGCTTACAAACACTTTTCGTGTGTCTGAGTACGGAGCTTTAATAGTATATATCCGAACGGTATATTTTATCGATAATTCCGCGGTCGCACTGATTCAGATTCTGAATTCTAGAACTAGTTCAATTGTGAGCATCAACAGCTGACAAGAATATAAACAGCGGAGTACGCCTCTATACGAAATTTTTATATTTTTTGTTTCAAAGTCATTATCGGTTCATTATTTTAAGAATGGGTATGTTTTCAATGTGGTGTTTATACACAGTTTATTGAATGCTAATATACATATGTTACACATATTATATTCATATGTTCGAAAAATTAGGAATTGATTTACATAGAAAATGTGCACTATTAGTAAAAACTACTAAGTATACAGATGATGTTTATTACCATACATTCACATGTGTATAATTTTAAGGTTTAACAATTTTGACAGTTATCAGCCATCTTAAATCCCGATTAAGAAAAACTTTCAGCAAATGCTCATGTTTGACTCGAACATGTGCTGATTTTACATTACTGGAGGAATGGCAAGCTTGCAATTAATTAACGACAAATAACACCGGTAATATTTTGCACTTGGAATCAAAAATAGGTTTATTTTATTAGTCATAGGACGTGTTGTGCGCCATTGAAGTGTGGCGCAGTGTACATACACTTGCCATAAAAACTCTGCATACAAGAATGTTCTGTAACTTTAGTTTAAAACGAGAAAGAAAGCTAACTTCGGTAAACCGAAGTTGGTATACCCCTGCAGTCTGCAATTGGATCATTGAAAATCGAACCATTTTAGTAATGTTGGAAAAATATAGAATTTTGTAAATTTTACATTTTACATGTAGAATTTTACATTTTCATATATATCGACCGATCGCTTCTATGGCAGCTAAATGATATAGTGGTCCGATCTTAATGAAATTAAAACCGTAATTCTAGAAGCATAAAAAACTGCTATATCTCAAAATTTATAGAAATACGTTGAAAAACAGAGAAGTTAAATTTTTTTACATTAATTTCGCATTATTCCTATGGCAGCTATAGGATATAGTAATCTGATTTCGGTCGTCCCGAAATATATACTGCGTGCTAAAGAAATAAGACTATGCTGAAAATGTCAGCCCGATAGCTCAAAAACTGACAGACTAGTTCGCGTAGAAACCGACAGACGGACAGACAGACAGACAGACGGACATGGCTAGATCGACTCGACTGGTGATGCTGATCAAGAATATATATACTTTATTTATATACTTCACACATTATAATACCCTCTGCAAGGGTATAAAAAAAATGTGTTAAAAAATACAAAGAAAATGCCATTTTTTACAGGAGCTAGTAAATTTTCTTAGCATTCTGTAACTTACTATTTACCAAACTTCGTTTCGTGTACAAAAAGTTTTTCAAAATGTTAGTTCATGTGAAAAAAATCTTTCAGCCGTTCTGCCGAAAAAATGGCTAAAAGTTTTATTTTTCACATGAATTAACATTTTGAAGAACTTTTTGTAATCGGGAGTGTGTTATACCAATAATGCTAACACTTTCCCGAGTTGTTTTTCCCTCATCCCGAATTTCACTATGAGTTTCCTTAGATCAAGATCAATACCGTTTATATTTGTTTACATCATAAATTTCACGTGTTGTCACAAGATAAATGTAAAATAAGAAAGAAAGCTAACTTCGGTAAGCCGAAGTTGGTATACCCTTGCAGTCTGCAATTGAATCATTGAAAGTCGATCCATTTAGGTAAACTTAAAAAAATATCTTAGTTTGTAAGTTTGTAAATTTTCATATAAATCAAGCGATCGTTTATATGGCAGCTATATGGTACAGTTGTCTGATCTTAATGAAATTAAAAACGTAATACTAAAACCGTAAAAAATAGCTATATTTCTAAATTTATAAAAATAGGTTGAATAACTGTGAAGTTATAATATTTTTTCAATTTATTTTCCGACCATTCTCATGGTGGTTATAAGATATAGTGGCCCCATTCCATTCGTTTCTTAATATATAGACACTGCAATAGATAAAAGACTATCTGCAAAGTTTCATTCAGATATGTAGCTCAAAAACTGAAAGTCAAACAGACATACATACACACAGACGCACATGGCTAAATCAACTCGGCTGGTGATCCTCATCAAGAATATATATACCTTATGGGATCGGAGATGCTTCCTTCACTGCGTTACAATCTTCTGGACAAAATTATAATACCCTTCAAGGGTATAAAAATGATCAGCAATAAATAAACAAAGTTTGGTTTACATGTATCAATGACAAAAAAGCGATTAAAAAGCTTTAATTATCGTTAATTTGACGCTCTTTGCTTTTGTACGCAGTCTTTTTCTTTATGGAAATCTGCCCTTTTTTAAACATTTTTTTGTATATTCTCTAAGGTTTAAGAGCTAGAAAATAGTAAGTTACATCACTGGCATTGAAATTTTTGCATCCACTGACGCAGCAAGTATGCAAGTTAAACACGATGGTTTTTATTAATTAAAAAAATAATATTATTTAGGACACTTGGTCCATGTTTATTTGCACAAAAATTGGAACTAAATTATGTTTACAGAAATTGCCATATTTATACCCAATAACTTTGTCGGTGCCTCTGCCAACGTCGCAGCTTTGCCTTTGTCGTCGTTGAGCGGGAAGTGTATCAGACGCAGCAATCAGCACTTTTTGGGAGCTATTGCCCGAAGCAGGGAAGTTGCCCTTGCACTTTTACTTGCTGGTGCAATACAGGATGCGCGTGGCCAACTTCGGTTGCAAATTCGTTTTGTGTTAACTCTTCCACCTTTAAAATCTAGTGTCCACACTCGGTGCGGTCATTGATCTCGTTATCAGAAGCAATTTTGTTGATGTGCAGTATTTTGACCCTTTTAATTAAGATGCGACTAGTTAGTGCTGTTAGTCCGATGATTATTATGGAACTTATTAGAAAATCGGCTGTATGCGATGTTGTTTTTAAAAGTTCCAAGGTCTTGGTATTGTTGATATTGTTCTTTTACCAATTCTAATGATAGCTTTTTTTTTAATCTTTTTATTGGTAATCTCATATTGTATAATTGCTGGCATCGGGTGATAGTGCACCGTGTCTTTGTTGGTGAAGGTCTGTCCATCAATATTAATTGTAGAATTGCTGAAGTTAATAACAAAGGTTCCGTTGAGACTTGTGGATGTCCCGTTTATTTGTACGTTGCCGGAAAATGTTTTGTTTAGAATGACTCCAGGTGCGATTTCGCCAATAACTATCATATTCATATTCTATCATATTTCTATGTTTACAAATAGTTATCTCATTATAATTATAACATTTTGAAATTTTTGCAAAAAGTTTTCCTTTACATTTGATTACATTTTCGCTTTGAATTTTATTATCATATTGACCAATTTTTATTGGTTTGATTAAAAGTTCTTTACAAAAGTTGGTGTCGGTTATAGGAATTTCAATGATATAAATAAGTGTTGGCCCATTGCTTGCTACGCTTACTTCTGCTATTTTCATGGTTTCTTCAAAATTAGTGTATGGCAACTGGTCTTGATCCAGTGTTTTTATAACTTAATTTACCTCTTCATATCCTAATATCTGGGTGTTACTAATTCTGCTTTTGCCTTTTGTATTGCGTGGTTTAAGTTAACAATTTCTTCTTTAAGCATTCTAATTTGAAACATTAATATTGTGCTAGTGTCTCTTTGAGGGTCTCTCCGTATTTTAAGATATTTATAAGATTTGCATTGGCCTGGGTGATATTATTTATTTTTTCTACTATAAGTCTGTTTTTTTTTATTTTTTTTATTTCAATAGCAAATTTCTGCTAGTATCACAATACCTCCACCCAATTTGGAGTAATTTTTAATGATATGCTCCGACTCACATCAAGTGGGCGGAGGCAAGGATAAATGGGTAATAATATTATTTACATTAAACTCAAGGGACATTTCAACATATAACATTGTACGACGAACATAAAACGCGAAAGGGATCATGAATCTCAAAGTTCGATTTACAAAAATTTCAAGGCAATAGGCCGAAAATTACGAGACGGCCTTATAGGTATAGCGAATCGAATTTGGCCAAGAAGGTGAGACGAGTTGATGTATCCAGTGATCAACTTGTGCAGGAACATCACTCCATGGCAGGTCCGGCGATCCGTAAGCGAGGGCAGGTTCAGTAGGCGCAGTCTGTCAGCGTAGGATGGCAGGTGACGATGAGGTTCCCAGTTTAATCCCCGTAAAGCAAACAAAAGGAACTGTTTCTGTACCGATTCGATAAGGTCCTGATATTTTGCATATTGAGGCGACCATACGCAAGAGCAATATTCCAGAATCGGGCGAACCAGCGAAATATAAAGAAGTTTAGTCGTGTAGGGATCCTCAAACTCCTTCGACCATCGCTTGACAAAAGCAAAAACTCCTTTTGCTTTCCCGACAATGATGCCAATGTGATCGGTGAAGTTTAGATTATGGTTAAATAAGACTCCAAGATCTGTCACCGTATAAATGCGCTCAAGCTCGCACGACCCTAT
>VNJZ01000323.1:60005-107138 GCA_008042795.1 Drosophila asahinai | reverse complement strand
AAACTCATCATCCGAGCTGTTCTCCATTTATACCGACTTGTATTTAAAATATAATGTTCAGCTAGCGATACAAAAATAATTTTGACTAATATTGCATATAAACGAATGACATAAAAGTTTGGCCAACTTGATCAAAAAATATATTTCTTACTTTTAAACTCCTCATCATCCGAGCTGTTCTCCATTTATACCGACTTGTATTTAATGTTCAGCTAGCGATACAAAGATAATTTTGACTAATATTGAATATGAAAAGAATGACAAAAGTTTGCCCAACTTGATCAAAAAATATATTTCTTACTTTTTAAACTCCTCACCATCCGAGCTGTTCTCCATTTATACCGACTTGTATTAAATGTTCAGCTGGCGATAAAAAATTAAATTTTGACTAATTTTGAATATGAAAAGAATGACAAAAGTTTGGCCAACTTGATCAAAAAATATATTTCTTACTTTTTAAACTCATCATCCGAGCTGTTCTCCATTTATACCGACTTGTATTTAAAATATAATGTTCAGCTAGCGATACAAAAATAATTTTGACTAATATTGCATATAAACGAATGACATAAAAGTTTGGCAAACTTGATCAAAAAATATATTTCTTACTTTTAAAACTCCTCATCATCCGAGCTGTTCTCCATTTATACCGACTTGTATTTAAAATATAATGTTCAGCTAGCGATACAAAGATAATTTTGACTAATATTGAATATGAAAAGAATGACATAAAAGTGTGGCCAACTTGATCAAAATATATATTTTTACGTTTTAAAGATGCTTGAAACAACTTAAATAACCTAAAAAATACACCTGATTTGTTGAGGCTTTTAAATGTTTTTCCTCGATATTGGACATTTTTTAGTGCTTGTTTTCTTCGAGAGCTGTGTTTCACCCCATATTTATCCGTAATAATAACCATATTTATCCGTAATGGTAATAACACCAAAATTCGTGACTTTTCGCTTTTTGCGATTTTTCGCATTTATTCTTCCATTTTCCTCGTCGAATAAGAAACTATCACGCGGCATTTTGTTACAAAATCATTAAATTCACAGAAATATACAAAAAAATAATTTAAAACCAAATATTTCCCTCCAGCCGCAATAATTGAAATGTGTTCTATAATTATGATACACTTGTCATGACAAAAGTCGAACTTTTGCGTTCATTTTACCGCTACTTAAAAACACGAGATGCAACCAAAGAAAAGAATATCAGCTTTTAAGCAGAATTCATTAAGCTTTCAATCTGCTTACTTGATTTTCCTTACCTGATTTTCCATCCTTTCTTTGGCAGGCTATTTTGAATAAACTGTTAAAGGTTTTATTATGTTCTTTTATGAGGTCTTACACAGGCACTGAATATTTATGGAAATGAATAAAAATAGGGATGCAAGAACATCGATGTCACTATCGATAGTATCGATGTTTTTAAAAACGGCGATACATAGATGGTTTTTTTCCAACATCGATGTCTTTACTTAGAGAAAGAAACGCTAAATTTTCAAAAGTATTATACACCCACCTTCCAGAAAATCGACATACAAATATATCTTTTTTTATACATGCAAATTTTTTTCTTTTCTAAAATCATGAAATTTTTTCTTAAAACAAGAAAAATTTTCTTGAAATCAAGGCACTTTAGCCGTTTTCTTTTACAACAAGAAAAATTTCATTGTTATTAGAAAACATTTTCTTGTATAAGGAAAAGATTAATTTTTATGGCGGTTTTCTTGAAGTTAATTATATAAAATTATGGTGAGTGTAGAAATGTAAAATATGTACTGAAGTTCCTTGATTTCATTGTTTTGTATTATTCATATGCAAATTTGATTTATGTTTTTTTAAGATTTCGTTATGTTTTTGGTTAAATAAATATAAGTTTACCAAAGAAATATTTTAATTACTATATGGAGCAATTTATTGGACATTTTTAATAATTATAAAGATTTCGATGTTTTAGCGATATATCGATGTTTTCAAACATCGATGTTACTATCGATGGATTTGCATCCCTAAATAAAATAATGGCTTAACGCTTAAAATTAAGTATTAAAAACACTTCCCAAGAAAGCAACCTGAACTAGTGTTGCAAAGTGCCCATTCGATTGCCAAGCGATTGATATCGATAGCCTTATCGAATTCAAACAGGAATTTCGGCTGGTCCGACGCTATGTTTGTTTTGACTGATCTCTTGGCTTTTGTTTTGCTCGTCTTTTGTGTGCGAACTCAAAGGACGGGCATTGTGGCCGGCGTACAAAAACTGCACATTGTTGGCCCCCGACAAAAGCGGCTGGAAAAATTACGCTTTCATTCATTAAAGCTGGCATTGTTGTTGCTGCTGCTGCCGCTGTTGTTGCTGCTGATCGGCAGCGCGTTGAGCCGCGATCGCGAGCTGCTGAGCTCAGTTGAAAACACGTTACGCGCCTGTGCAGAGCGTTTTTGCGCTTTCCGAACGATTCCGATTCCGAATCCGATCCCCAGCTATCCCCGAGCAGATTCGAAAGTTTTAACACCGCGTGCACCAACGGCAACGGCAACAATAACAATAACACTTTGTATGTTTCGTTTTGTGTGTGTCCAAGTTTTAATTTTTTATGCAAAACAACCAGCGACAGGCAGGCGACCAGACTTTTTCGGCTGGTCAACAATTTCTAATTTAATTGGCAGCAGCGCCCAGCAATTTACCATAAACGAATGGAAAGCTGACAGAAGTGGACAAGTCATCGACTCTTGTATATTTATTGTGCATATAATCAAGCCAATCAATGTGTGTTTTCTATCCAGTCCCCATATTTCGGCCATAATACCGCGATAAGACCCCGAACACGCAGCAGCCGCCAGCCCCAGTCCCCAGAATTTGGCTTCGTTCTTCTCCTCTTTGTGTCTCCTCGGAGTGAACGGCCCAATTAGTTAACTGCCGCTGCTGCCATTATATGGCATAATTGCCATCGCCAAAACGAAAATAATTAATATCAAGAGTGTGCCACTTTTTGCGTGTCTCTCTTGCGCGCAGTGTACGCAAATTGGCAGGCGCCGTTGATTGGCAATTTTCTCTGTCAAGGTTACTATACCGATTCCGATTCCGAATCAAAATCGGAATCCGAGTACGGCTCAAGTGCACGTCGTGTGTCAATTAGCGCGGTGTTATTCAACCGCGCTCGCAAATAGATCATTAAAATAAAGCACTCGACGGCGTAATTGTAATGATGTGCAAACATTGGCGGCTCGCATGGAAGCGGAGTTTTTGAATTCCCAAATTCTGACATTCTCGCCGTTCTGGCACTGTGGCATTCGGCCGTTCTGGAGTCCCAGTAATTAGCACATCGATTGGCGGCCAGCGCCACTGGCCAAAACTGGCTTCCTCCGCTCCGCTAGGCGAAAACAGGTCGCCACACAGAAAGAAATGCTGGGCAATCAAACTAATTAAAAAGTTAATACATTTAAATGCCTTAAATATTGCTGGGAGTAGCAACATTTTGTATTATTGGCATTCATAAAGTTATAGACATAAATTCTTTGATAACAAATATTTTATAAATTAATTTTGTCAAGAATAAATTAATAATATCAACAATAACAATAAATATTAATTTATAAATATCTTTTTATAATAAATAAACTGATAATTTATATAGGAAATTAATAATTTGGTTAGTTTCAGTTTTTTTAGGACGCGGAAAGAGTACAATCCCGTTAGGGTACCTATCACGGTGCAGCATTCCGTGCGGTTAAGATTGAGTAACTTAAGCGTCCATTTGCTAAATTTAGTAAGCCAATAATCATAATAATTTAATATCTTTACTTTATAGTAATCTTTCGATTTTATTTGACTTTTATAATCAAGTATCAATATAATCATTATTTATTATAAATGAATTTATGATTTCATTATGCCTCAAGTATTTTAAATGGATTTAATTAATTTGTTTTGAGTTCACTCCTGAAGTTGGCATTTAAATTTAATTGTTATAAGTTATTAATTTATGATTAACATTTAGCAAAGGAAAATTAATCTCTTTTTATAATACTTTCTTTGAACTCTATAAGAGATGGTATTTATTAGTATGTAGTAGTAGTAAAGGCTTACAAATAATGGATTATCCCTTTACAAATTTATTATTAAAACCTGTTAAAACGATGACCTACTTGCCTTTGCTTTTCTCCCTGTGCAGGCTTACCAGTTTTTCCTGGCCGGGCGCATGTATGTATATGGGGCATTCATTCCGTTTTTGGGGCCAAAGCCACTCCCCGCAGGCGCAGCGCACAAGTCAAACGGCTTTGCCCACTCCACAATCCTCTCCAGACCACTTTGCCCTGCTCCAGCTCCGCCACTCCCCCGCGATTTTCACGGCCGCCTCGGGGGAAAATCGGCTTGGAGCTCTGGGCAGCTTTGCGCGGAAGCCTCGCATTAGGGCTCCCACAGAATCGTGTAAATAGCAAATACACTTTGCTCTCGCTATCAGCGAAATAATCAAATGGCGACAGAAAAAACACAACACATTCGAACACAAACTCATAAAATTTCGATGTTGGCCAATGTTATCAAGCCGATAGGGCTTCGCGTGTTGTGTCTTATTGTTTGTTGTTTTCCGTTTTTTTCGGGCACTCGAGTGTTTATGGCAAATCAAGTTCAGAAGGAACTGAAAAAGTGTGAAATAGTTCAAGGAAATTCTTGAATGTCAAGGAATTCAGATGGTTTGCATAGATATTTGATTAAAAAAAAATGTTAAGGCCCTAACTTTAAAGTTAAAAAGGAAATTGATTTGGTTGTTACAAAAATCTAACTGTTATCTGGCACTAACTTAAAGATTTCTTAAATCTGATTAGTTAAGACCAGATTTCTTTAAAAGTTTATGAGAATTCAAAGACTTTATCAGTTAAGATTTCAGAAAAATAGATAATATAGAAAGGGGGAAAAATTGCTATAAAAATCCCTTTATTTGCTGGAAATTCAAACAATTATTCGCTTTAAGTAAATATTGGCTTGGCGCCATTATTTCTACCCGAAATATATCCATAAATATCATAACAACTATAGCTTTTATTGACTTAACTTATAAGGGAACTGCACGTTTCTTGGCCGTGTTGAAATAATGATAACATATTTATTATGACATTTCTTGTTATGTGAGATAAGACCAGACTCGGGCTCTTCTTCAATTAGTAGTTTAATGTGAGCAGAGACCCTCCAAAATAAGTTGGGGAGCCTCACAAACGGGTTTTGGTTATAATAACTGGTCTATAATTAAACGCAATAATTGCAGTGGCCATAAAGCCAGGCCAGGGATAAGCTCAGTCCGATTGAATAACCGCTCGCGAGAAGTAAAAATACGTGTTCCCCTAGGAAAGCAAAGCAAATACCGAGTATTACTCACTATAATGCAGGTTGTACCCATTTCCCGAGCAAACAAACAGATAATCCGATGCCCCAATGCATATTCATGATCAGGGCCAGCAGATCATGTGAGTGCGGCACGTGTAAACCCATGGAGTTGGTCAAATATTTACAGAAATAATCGCTGGCAAGTTTGTGGGCTTTTCTTTTCGCTTTTCTGGCAGAGTCGGAAGTGTCCACTTTGTCCAGATGATGCATAATTTGCCAGCAATTAAGTAATGTACACACATATCGGCGGAACAGGGTATTGGGGCTCCAGGGAGCGCACCTTTCACGCGGAGGGCGCATTTCAGAGCGGCTATTAAGCGCCGACAGCGAACGCGAACAGCTTTTCTCGCTCGCCGTTCAGGTATTTTTCGTATTCGCATTCGTATTTGTATTTGTATTTGTATTTATTTTGCCACAATATACGAGTCATATAGCCATATAGCTACATGCGCACGAGCAGAGCGATAACCGAACCGACGGCGACGACGTTGACTCCAGGCGTCCGAACTCCGAAGTTGGCCACGTTCGTTTCCAGCGCTCAGCGTTCAGTTTTCAGTTACGTTTCGGCGTTTTACGGTAACGCAGCGGACGACAATAACAGTTAGCCTCCAATTATAGGTGCGTCTCTCTATAACCATCTCTGTTTTAACGCCAAAAAGTAGCATATGTGTGTGTGTAGGTATTTTGATGAGAAACCTGCAAACGTGTAAATATTGCCTGAGCTCCTTACGATTGCTCATACGCCGCGTTGCCCGCTGACCGCTGCGAAAAAGCCGCTTAACGTTCGTGACTTTGACATTTGTGGCCGTTAAAATAGCCCAACTATATCGAATTGCCGCGTATCTTTAACACGTTCTATATACTCAATGATCGGGGGTCGTCGCTGAATTCCTCAGTAAATAATATAAAAAAAAATACGCTTTTTGGTTCTGTGTAGCTTTCACGGCACCCAAGACGAGCACATAACCATAAATCCCATAAATTGCCCAGCGCTCGAACGTATGAAAAATATTTACAACTAATTATGCGGCCAGGCGGCAAAGCACTCTCGCTGGCTGGATCCATTGCCGTACCTTGAACTCGGGCTCCGCTTTATGCCTTTCTTCATGCCAACCGATTTCACTTTCTTTTGGCTTTAATCACATGATTGGGTAATAGCACCCGGTGCAGGTCTTATCGCCCCGCGGATTATGCTGGCCCCTGGCTCTTATCAGGCCCGATTTTGGCAATGGCAAGCTCTTGGCTTCGATAAGATTACCCGTTACCCTTAGCCCGTTTCCATGGCACCCTTTTTTCGACTTATATTTATGGCATCAGCAGTAGCGGCATTAGCTCTTGGCCAAGTTATTTTTCCCAGACAGACTGCAATTGTTGTACTCGCATCGCAGCTCGGTTCCCACTGGGCTGACCGAGTTTGCCAGCAGCAACCACAACTGCTTGGTACTCCTACTCCATGTAAAACCGAAAAAGGTTCAGGAAAAAGGGGCCGAGAAACTAATTTGATCTGCGTCTGTGATAGACGCACCGATCTCACGCAACTCAGTTGAAGGAAGGAAGGGGAACCCACTCGGAAAGCCAAATCGAATTTCTATGGCAAAAGCTCTTTTATGGCCCCTGAGGTATTATCTCGGCCCCTCAATTCACACCCTGAATTCGAAGATGCAAAGAATTTGGGTGAAATGTGTATTGTATAAATATATTTGTGTTTATAAGAAAGTTGCCAATCCCAATGGGTATTGTGAATGCTTTCGTTTTCAGAGCAACAAAAGGTGGATTTTATGGGTTTCAAAATTAAAACATAAATGTAGCCAAGGCTTATTGATTCGAAATTAATTTTACTCTCGCATAAAGTAATTCTCACTTAGCATTGAGTACAAAACCCAAGCTCATTCTCATTGAGAATGTTCCATTCTCGTTCACCTTATGCAAATTGGTAGCAAAAATAGAGCCAACAGTGCACTTCTCAGCAGCTATTTCAAGGCCAAATTCGTCGATGGCCGGCTAACCGAGTGGGAAAATATTATACAAATAGAAAAACAAAAAGCAAAACGCAAACAAAATATTGTTATTTGGAATTATGTGCCGGGCGAGATCGCATCCCCGGGTTGCGCTCAATTAACACTCCCGCCCAGCTCATAAAAGCAAACATTTGCGCGGTAATCCAGCCATTCCGCAGGCGGCAGAGTTGAAACATTCGACAAATAACCAGAGGGTCTCGGGCTATAAATTCGTTTTCGTTTCGCCTTTATCAGCTCCAGACACTGGATTTTTATTTTAATTGCTTGTCATGGGCTCAACGGGTTAAGGGAAAAAACGTTGAAAATCTAACTCCACTCCGCCTGACGCACGTTCGCTCTCCGGATTGCTAACCTGAACGATGAATAATTAAGTCAGTGTGTCAATTAAAAAACTAGGCAGAGCTACAATCTTGATGTGACTAGGTAGAATTTTAAAGAGATAAACACCGAAAGTTTGGGATTGGGGAGGTGACTAATTAATAAGGGGATTATGGGAGGACAAAACGTTGCTAAATTAAAGGTTATTTTAAGAAGGTATTTCCCCATTTATAGAAGGGAATTATATTTCAGCAAATATAAATGAAAGAACGATTATTTTATTTTTATATTTATTTTCTATTTAAAGGCTTAAAGAACAAATTCTCTTTCTAAAAAAATAATAATGTAACGTCTAATAAGAACAAGAAAGAAAGCATGAAATTATGAAATACCCGGTACTCAAAGCTGTATACCATTCTATTAGTTGAAATTATCCAATATTTTGTTTTTAACGGCTTAAGGAAAGAATTCCCTTCACTAAAAAAATAAATATTAACAATACGAATAATAAGAACAAGTAAGAAAGCAAGAAACTATGAAATAACCGGTACTTAAAGCTTTGTGCCTTACATTGTAAGTTAAATGATGATTGCTAAGTAACATTTTGATCTATTCTATAGTAAACCGGGTATGAAATGAACAAAATATAATGTTGTTGCTATACAAATATTTAAGGAACATTATATTAATATTATAGGAACATAGATATTATAGAAATACATGAGCAACACCCATTAAAGATGCCAACATCTCGATGTTGCACATGTTCAGCATATACAGCTACTTTGTCTAATATCTTTTATGTCAAGAATTCAATAGTTCTCAGATTTTGGAAACCCGACCGCAAAACACTATTTATCAAAAATATATATACTTTATGAGGTTGGATATGTCTTCTTTTGCGAATTTTATACATTTTCAGTTGGCATTCAGTTATAATATCCTTTTTCCTTATGGGAAGCTTTTATAATTAGTTCATGAAAAATGTCCAGTAATATAAATAATATTTCTTAAGAAATAACAAAGCATTTTCCTGGACTTAAAAATAAGTTTTCTGAGTGCAGGCCTGAAAACTCCAACCCTTCGTACCGCTTAACGATTCTCCAGATAGTTTCATTACCCTAATCGCTTTGTCTGAACTTGACTTGGGTCTAAAATAATTCGTAGCACACACATCGTAAAGCAATCGAGTAATCAGAAAGCGAAAATCAAAAGCAGAACTGACCTTTGGCGGGGCAATTGAACGCGTCTGGAATTTACGAGTGCCTGCAGTGCACAAAGCTCTATAAATTGCAGCTCTTAATTAAATTGCCCCGCCAAGCGAGGGGGTAGAGGGAAATGCTAATGGAATTGGCTCGACATAGCATTTCGCATATCGCATATCGTATCGGTATCGGTATCAGTTCCGATCACACAAGTACGTGCGTTGGTCAACTGATGGGCATGGGTCTGGGTCAGCTGTAGCCTCTGCTATCTGGGGGGATGTCACATGGGCTGCCTGATCGGAAAACGGATTGCCGTCCGTCCGGCACTCAATTAGCTGCTAGTCCGGTGGCTTCGATTCGATTCGATTCGATTCTAGCGCCAGACCCACCATTTCACTTGGACAAACCCGCGACGGGTGTTTGAGTGCGCCATCGATCTAATTGATATTTAAGCAAGTTTACCTCTATCAGCAATCAACGGAACGTACGGTGTTGTGTTTGTTTTGGGGCCCACAATAGACGGCAGCAGACAGTAGAGACAGTAAGTAGCTGACCCTGGCACTGTCATTGGCTCGGGAGTTACGCAATTACGCATACACCGTGTGAAACGATTGCGCAGTGAGAAGAGAGTATCAGTAGTAAATATCCAATGATTCATTCTGGATATTTGTTAATGATATTTGTTAATCAATTAGAACTCAGTTCCATTCAGTTTGATCTGGAAAAATGTGATTTAAAGGAAATTAAACAGATAATAGAGTCTGTTTTGGAGGGTTCTTAATTGCAGGTTTCTTAATTTAATTCTAAGATCTTTGTCACAAAGGAAATAACCAAGATAATGCCTGAATACTTAAGAGTTTTGTTTGGTTTTTAAATATTCCTGATTGATTGCCGAGAAAACCCCCAAATTAATCAGATTTTTGAATGATTCATTTATTTATGGCCTTTCTGGAGAGATTTCCTTAGGGTGACTTTTAAGGTGACTCACTGCGGCCCTATCTGGAAAACCTAATCGCACATTCATAAACTGTGGCCCGAAGTAGTTACAAGCTAAAAACTTAAGCCAAAGGGGGGCAGCCCTGAGATAAGATATTATTCCGCTACTAATCAACAGTCCATCGGTTTCACCTAATCAAACAAAATTGTGGCAATTATACATATTTATTTAAGCCCAGAGCTGTGAGCTGCCGCCAGCTGTAAGCTCTCTTTTCTCTCCCAATAATTATGGCCAAAAATTAGCATAGTGAATTAATTTTTTGCCATCTCCTAAGTGTTTTATTAATTTGCTTTGTTTCCCCCATTCTTCTTCGGCAGAGCCCCGTTAGATCCATCGACGGAAACGGAAAGTAAAAGCTTCGCCAGCGACCAAACACACACAGACATGGCCGAGACCATCAACAACAAGCCGAGCATACAGATCCGCAGCGGTCTGCCCTCGCCGCTGCCGGACAAGAGCCCCTCGCCGGCCACCAAGCTGCTGATCAGCCACGGCAAGCCCAACTTCACCATTCCCAAGTCGCCCAAGGGCGAGGAGAACGGCAATCCGCTGTCGCCCCAGCCGAGCGCCACCAACAACTACAATCCCTACAAGAGTGCCAACAGCACGGTGGCCAACAATAACACCAACAAATTCATTGTGGGCACCAAGTTCAATGGCGTCTTCAAGCCCTCAAACGGCACGGCCACCTGGGCCACCAATGGCAATGGCAACGGCACCACCGAGGGCGAGAACGAGGCCGCCAAGATCGTGCTGCGCCGGCCCAAGCTGGCGGAGTCACCCACACCGGCCGCCGCCGCCGCCGATGCGGAGGACGCCGACGTGCCGGAGTTCATCAGACGCCAGCGACGCATCCAGGAGCGACTGGCCAAGGAGAACGTGCTGGACTTTGAGAACCGGCGCAGCGGCTACTTCACGCACGTCATGATCTCGCCGGACTCGCCCAACCGCACCTCCTTCGCGGAGACCATGGCCAGCCCGGCCATAGTGCCCTCCCTCGAGATCCCGGCCCCGGTGGCCGAGAAGGTGGAGGAGGAGAAGGAGCAGGAGCAAAAGCCCCTGGTGGCCGCTGTGGTTACCTCTGCTCTGATCACCGAACCCGAACCCGAACCCGTGGTGAGTGCCAGCAACGGTCACAGCGAGGAAGCCATCACCAATGGACACTCGCAGGACGAGAGTGAGGAGGTGGCCAAGGCCATTGAGGAGGTCAACAAGGCAGTGGCTGGCGAGGATGAGGCCGAGGTGGAAGCTGCTCCCGAACCAACTCCAGTGGCGGCTGAGAGAAAGGCAGAACCAGAGCCGGAACCTGTGGAGCAGGCACCCATTGCCGTGACACCCACATCTGCTCCCGCTCCTGTGGAGGCCAAGGTGGAGGTGGTAGAGCCAGCAGTTCCTGTGAAAAATGACCAGAAGGAAGAGGTTGCTCCGGCCACAAATGGCCAGAAGGAAGAGGCCGCCCCAGCCACAAATGGCCACAAGGAGGAGGTGGAGGCCATTACCATTTCCCACACCAATGGCCAGAGCAGCGATGGCCCCAGCATACCGGCACCGGATCCCAGTGGCGCCCTTGGGGTGAACTACGAGCCCAAGACGGTGGTCAGCTTCTCCCAGGAGCTGGGCGGCGGCGAGAACAACTATCCCGACACCGTGAAGGTGGTGAGCGAGAGCGTCCCAGAGGCGGACGGGGAGCTGAAGGAGCTGGCCAAGCTGAAGTTCGACATCAAGAGCGACGAGAAGACCGACGACGTCCAGGTGACGCCAGCCCTGCGCGCGGACTAGGAGGCAGACCGAGCCGGATCGGCGGGCAGGAGTAGTGCAATTTGTTTGTTAAAACAAGAGAAACCATCAACTATTGTATTGTATTTTGTGTTAGCTGCTAAGTTGATTACGAGAAATGTTGCCAAATTTAATTTTATGCTTCGCGCATCAGTCAGTATCGAGAGGAGGAGTGGAGGAGCTTAACGCCAGGTCGTAGGTCTATAGATGGAGCCAGCTGTTGAGGCCGAGTCCCCTCATAAAAGTTGTTGTTCGGGGACTTGCTAAACCAAACTACGTTTATTGCAATAGACACCATTTGCTTTATTTAAATAAATTAAATACTATTATTATTGAAAACGAGACTTTGAACTGGAATACTTCTCTGCGATAAGAACTTGAGGTACTTCAGGTTGTTCCACAAAGATAACACTGTTTTTGTTTATACTAAAAGGTACTCGTCTCTGAAGGGAATGTTGTCTTAGAACTCGAAAGTGCTTAGGTATTAATTTGTATTTTTAATGGGGTAGGGGATGAGAGCTATTGATGCCCTGGTTCTTTTTTAACATTTAAAATATTCAAAATTTGTTTACTATTTGTCAGAAATATTTATTGGAAAAGCTTTTAAGTCACCGCTTTCTAGTTATTTCTGCACTGAGGGAAAAAACCGTTCTTAACGTTCTTGAGATTGGTTTTTTTCTTCTCAAAAGCAGCCGAAGAACAAAAATACCATAAACGAGAAACCGAAATCTAATATTAAGAACGTTTTCCTGAGAATGAGTATTCTTTATATAAGATGAAGTTTCTCATTTCAAGAAGGAAAGGCTCTTGATAAAAATAATAATTAACTTGACTATGAGGTATTATTAACTATTTTTGGAGTTTAGGAAAAGAAACAAGAAGGACTTTAATTTTACGTTTTTTCTGTAATGCTTTATTCTGATTTTCCGTGACCTGTATTTTCAATATCAGTAATTTGCGCCAACTCGAGGTCTATAGTCAACCTGATCTTCATATACAAAAATCGGATTTGTTGACTATTAATTGCCAGATACACAGATCGGTTCTAATATGTTAAAATTAATATGTAAAGTAAACGATGGTACATTTTTAAAACACAATGTTTACGGCTCGAATCGGACTCGAACCCCGTTCAGTCAGCACTTCAGTTCAGCACTCTACCAATTGCTCCACTTAGGAAAATCCAAGGGTGGCCCTTGGTAGCATGAATACAAACTACGATTCTTATGACGGTGGCCAAATCTAAAAATAACTTTTCAGATAACCAAAAGAGTGAAGGTCGGTCCATTTTTCTCTCTCTCATTTCCCCCTCAGATCCCTTCTTTAAAAGCTCAAAATTGAGAGTAACTCCTTGACTTTAAGATCGCTTTTTCTTGGAAAAACAAAATCGAGAACAATTTCGTCTTTTCGAGATAATGTGAGAAGAAATGTTCTTTCATTCTCAATTTTTCTGTTTGTGGAGAATATTGTCTTAGAACTCGAAAGTGCTTGGCTATTGTTTTTAATTTTTAATGCGGTTAAGAAATATCAGCCCTTGATTCCCTGGTTCTTTTGCATATTTAAAATATTCAAAATATGTTTACTATTAGTCGGAATTATTTGTTGGAAAAGCTCTTTAAGTAAGTAATACCGACAATGTCTGGCTATCAGACTCTATCTAAGAATGTTAAGACCACGAGCTCAGGGCGTAGGAGGTGGCTGTGAATGAAAACGGAAAGTGTTTGCCGACAATGTCTAGCATTGAACCCGAACCTCCGCTACCCACGATGACCTTCGCTTCGCTATGCTCTAGTCGCAATCAGTTGCCTTCCATGATTAATTGCTTCGATTCGGCTGGTGTGTGCCTCCAGGCGATAGTGTGTGATTGATTGTGGAACCCAATGTTGGACACAATTAATAATAAAATAATATAATAATAAAATACGAATTCAATGGAGTTGGGTTGGTGAATCATCAGGCCTTGCGACGACACCTGTTCCGACACCGATCGCGGAGGGTGGGTCGGGTAACCATGTCAACTGGCGACCGCCGACCGCCGACCGCCTGTGTTTTTGGGGGTTGCAGCGCTGACCAACATCTGTCGTCGTCCTGCTCCTGACCCTTACACGGAGGGCGGCGCACATGCGTTTAATCGATATGTCAGGTGGTGGCGGGTTTCCCTCCGTTGGCCAAAACAAACCACTTGGCACTAGGCCCTTGGCAGCGCGGAGACTCAGTGCCTTTTGGGAAACAGCAGGCTATGGCAGGGCAGTCAGTTCGGAAACCACATAGATGAGTGCCCAATCTTAAGCTATTATGGATTTATGTCTCAAGGGCTCGCAGGTAGGTGTGACCACCACTTTCCCGAAGGATAACCCATAAAGCCAGATTCTCGGGCCGCAGATAAACCTCGCCACACGACAGAAAACGAAGCCCAAGTTCACCAGTCGCTCGCTGACGACTCTCCACAATCCGTGTCCCCACTTCCGGCCGCGCTCGGCGAACTTCCTGCAGCAGCGCAGTCGCTCCTCGCCCTTCCTGGGACGACCTCAGTCCGCGGATCCCAAGTTTGGTCGCCGGCAGAGCAGCTATTTCGGGGACAAGGAGCTCAGGCACAGCAGCAAGGTGAGTGGTTAGTGGTGGGCTTAGGTAACCAGCTTGAACCTTGTATCCCTTCCAGCGACAAGTCTCGTCCAACGACCTGCTAAAGTCGCTGCTAGAGGAGCCCATCAAGCGGAGCTGGCTGTGCCGCAGCACCTGCAACTCCTCGGAGTCGGACTTCTCGTTGCACAAGCGCACCCCCGACAGCAGCGAGGAGGGGGAGCAGCAGCTGGAGCGGTTCCTGGTCACCATGCCGGGCAGCGACAAGGGCAAGGCCTCGCTCCAATACAGCTCCTACGCCGGCCAGCAGGGCCTCAGCAATGGGGCGCTGCTGCAGCGCACCGCCAAGCCAGATCTTCCGGGAAGAGTGTCCTTCAGCAAGCCAAATATGCACAACGACCTGGACTCCAGTGACTGCGACAACGACAAGCAGGAGGTGCGTCCCAGCATCTCAGCCCCAGGTCCTCTGACCCTGCCCAGCTTCCTGAGCAAGGCGGAAGCCACGGATCCGGCTGGCCAGAAGAAGTCCGTCCACTTTGGCTCCACTGCCGCCGAGGGAGAGGTGCTGGCGGAGACCTACGAGTACCCCAAGTGTCCCTCGGAGAACTGCACCTGCAGCACCCGATCTTCTTCCACCACGAGCACCAACGAGGCCTCTACGGGGGAGCTCAAGTGTGCCTGCGACGCTCCGAGCTGTCGCTTCGCGGAGGTCACTTCCCATGTGGAGCCTCCTCTTCCTCTCCCCACTCCCAGCCTGCAAAAGGCTCCCACGCCAGAGCTGAACGTGATCAGGGAGTACAAGCAGGTGGTGAAGAACCACCTGGGACCTGAGCCCCTTAACAACATAGAACCCCTGCCGGAGTATCTGGGCAAGTACGGCTCCCCCTCGAAGGAGAAGCAGAACAACCTATCCGAGACCAAGAATCTGGCCTCCTCCGGCAGTAATTCGGCCAACAACAGCAGCGCCGCCTACCGAGCGGCTTCCAATCCAGTTCCCAGGAACTTTGGGGCCGAGAACAACTTCCTGCCCGCCGTGCAGGAGGATCGGCGAGCCTTCGGCACCACCAGCTCCGACTCGGTCATCAACAACTACCTCAAGGTGGCCGCGGCGCCTCCCTTCGTGGGCAAGAAGAAGGAGAACGTGAAGCCGGCCAGTGCTGATCCCATTGCCAGGAGCAGCAAGGCAAAGTTGCCGGCCAAGCCAGTGACAGCTCCTCCGGGCAAGCTGAAGAAGGCCATCAGTGTGGGCAGCCTGCGGGAGGAACGAAAGCTCTCCGAGTACAATCTAGACAAGGTGGACAGCTGGATGAGCATGCAGGAGCAGCAGAAGGAGTTCGAGCAGAAGCACAAGCAGGGGCTGGAGGACCTGGACGAGGGCCAGGATAACGACAGCGCTTCCCAGCTCTCCCTGAAGTCGAACGAGGACTCAAGGGACTCCACCTACGACGAGATAGTGTCCGTCATCAAGGAGATTGAGGAGGACAAGAAGAGGGGTGAGTACTGGGTGAAATGTAATCCTCTTTTCCCAGTTAATATATATTCCCTGCCAGACAACTTTTCCGAGCGTCTTCCCAGTGAGCTCAACCTGAAGCTGGACTCGCGATGTGAGACCGCCGAAACGGTGACCCTTAGCGAGGGAGCAGTTCCCGAGAGCGGCGACAAATACAAGTAAGGATTGAGCAGGGATTGAGGTGTATATAACTCGAGATCAATCCAATTCCAGGGACATCTTGGCCTACCTGAACAACGTGGAGAGCAGCTGCGACAAGACGCTGATGGAGACACGTCGCTCCATTCCGGAGAGCAACAGATCCGAGGTGGAGTTCGTGGTGGAGCCCGATGTCACCGATGAGGTGCCCAAGTAAGTACTTCGAAGCTCTCCTGGGACTTGTAACCCTACTCAACACTCCCATCCAGGTTGTCCGAGCTGCTCATGCTGCCCAATCACCAGCTGGCCCGCAGGGTCATCGCCCTGAGCCTGCGGGCCAATGAGCTGGCCAACGCCATCCACATGTCCAAGGAGCACGTCCTCCAGCTGCGCGGCGAGAAGCAGAAGAGCCTGCGGGCCGAGAAGTCCAATGGTGCGGCCAAGCTTAAGGACCAGAAGAAGCACTACGAGGAGGTGGTGACCCGGCACCAGGGATTCATCGAGCAGCTGCTCAAGGACAAGGGCTCCCTCTGCGAGAAGGTGGCCGCCCTCACCCGCCGCCTGGAGAGCCAGAATCAGGCCTGGGAGCACCGCCTTGAAACGGAGCTGGCGAGGACCAAGGAGACCACAATGGCGGGCGAGAAAATCCGACGGGAGCGTTGGGTGCGCGAGAACACCAAGAAGATCAAGGTAAAGTGGCATGAAAGGCGTTCCATTCGATATTTACTCCTTCTTAATCCCTCTCAGGAGCTCACGGTTAAAGGCCTGGAGGCAGAGATCAACAGGATGACCTGCGACCACCAGCGACAGGTCACCGAGCTGAAGCGCGCCCACCAGATGCAGTTGCTCGACGCCCTGGAGGAGGCGCGCACGAAGCACGAACAGATCGAGACGGGCATTCGCGAGAGCTGTGCCCAGGATCGAGAGGCCGTGATCGAGAAGGAGCGAACGGCCATACGGGAACGATTCGAGCGCCAGCTGGAGGAGGAGCAGCGGGCTCAGACCGATCAGCGCCAGAAGCTGGCCGAGGAGTTCGCCGCCGAGAGGGAACGCTTGCAGACGGAGCTCCGGCAGCGAGAGTCCGATCACCAGGTGCGACGCCAAGAGGCATTGCGGGAACAGGAACAGGAGCTGGAGCAGGCCAAGTTCGAGATGCAGGAGCGCATGGCCAAGCAGGAGGAGAAGTACCAGAACCGCATCAACACCATCGAGCAGCAGTACCAGGCCGACTTCGAGCTCTGGAAGGCGGAGCACGAGAACAAGGCCAAGCTGGCCCAGGCGGAGAAGGAGAACGCCATTCGGCAGCACTACCGGGCGGAGAGGGATCGCCAGCTGGACGAGCTGGTGGTGCGCATGGAGGCGGATGCCCTGCAGCACAGCCAGGAGCATGAGCAGAAGATTGGGTAAGAAAATAATTTAAAAAAATATATATACATATTTGTAATTTTCGTAAACCATTCCAGTCGCCTCAAGGAGAAGTACGAGAAGGACCTGGCGCTGGCCGAGAGTGTGGAGAAGTCCCTGCGGGAGAAGTACGCTGAGACGCGTGGCAAGCTGGCGGAGGCCGATGCCCAGGTGCGGAACAGCCAGGCAGAGGTGCAGCAGCTCCAGCTGGAGCTCGGCCACAGCAAGAAGATGTGCGGCGACATCATCAGCGAGCGCGACAGGTTGCGGGACAACCTCAACGCGGACATCCAGGGCGAGCTGGCTGTGCTGAGCGAGCGGCACAAGCAGGAGATGGATCAGCTCCAGAAGCGGGTACACCACACCATCCAGCGGCAGGAGGAGACCATTGAGATCCTGAAGGGCGACAACGATGCCCTGCGGCAGCAGTGCCTCAAACTGAACGCGGTCATAAGGCAGCAGCGCAAGGATTACTGCGTCAAATAAATGCGAATTGCATTCAAAAGAAATAGTTATTAAATATATGTACGTAGGGAAACTCCAAGCTAACATGCTCAAGAATATCTAAAAATAGGTAACTAGTTTGAGGAAATTTATCATAATTAATTAACCATCAGGATTAACTTTAGTTTTGAAAATAAACTTATATGTTTATAAAGGGAAAAAAGCTAAAATTGAGCTAAAGATAAACTATATTTATACAAAAATGCGGTCTTCACATATGAAGTTATATGATTTTTTATTTTCCAGATACATTAAGAGATTTATTTTTATAAATAAACGTACATTTCCTAAGCTTAACTGTGCTTTCCTTTTAATTAAATTAAGTTAAGCTAAAATACATTTTCTTAGTAAAAATTTTGAATTAAAGCGCCAAGACCAGCGTTGCCACGTTGCTAACCGCGATCGGTCACACTTCCACAGCAATATTATCTCCTGCTGCGGTCACACTGGCAGTTTGCGGCACAGTAATAAAATTGTTTTGAATTTGTAATCAAATTTATTTGCAAAATGTATACCTTGCGGGAGCGTAATAATAGCTCCAACATAGGCAACAGCTTCGGGCTTGTTTGCAGGGTATGTGAAATTAAATTAACTAAATAGGTCATAAAGCCTAAAACGATTTATTGCTATTTTTCCTGAAGACCCTAGAGAAGCAATGTGGAATCCAGCAACTAGGATCTTACGAGAAATGGGAGTTTGTTGAGCTGCTGAAGTTGCTAAATGCCAAGGAAAGGGTGAGTAATTAGCATAATTTATTAATATTTATATTATTAATACGAAACACCTTGAACTCGCCAGCTATTGGCCTCCAAGTTCTTCTGCCAGTTGCCCGCCAATGTGGGCAGTTTCCGCGTCCTCCTCCAGCTTCAGCAACTAGGCATCCTCACGGCCTCGGAGTACATACTTAGGTGGGATATTAGCCCTTTCTAGATTAATGTAGATTAATCAGTTTATGTATTCACAGCAAGGAACACTCGGATCAGCTACAAGTGGACTTGATCATATTTCTGGAATCCGAGTTTGAGCTGCTCACAAACCTCTTTATTTCCGCGGCCTATGGTTTGTGGTCCTTGTATACAAATGATTTATTCTATAAAATCTCTTGTCCAACGGTAGATACCGAGTGCGGAATGAAGTTGACGTCAATCCTGACTGCAGCTCTGGGCAATCTATATTCCGGGCTTGTCAGCAATCCGCAGATAAGTACTTTGGGCTATGTAGAACCCTTGCATCGATCCCTGCCAGGTTGGTCAATGACCTAAAACGATGATTTTAATAATAGGAAGCTTTACATTTAGACGATGCCCTGAGTGTGTGCAGAAATATGCATCTAAGTACCCTGCTGGAGCTTCACAGGGCTGAGGATATCAACGAGGCTTTCGCTCACTTTAGCGCCTGGATCAACGAGGGAGTCGATGAACTGACCTTTGTGAAGCACCTCTGCGATAAGGTTTATTTTCTATATTTATATTTTTTCCATATTATTTATATTTAGCTTTTTTTTTAGCTCTTTGCCGGTCACCACCAGGAAGTCCTTCAATTCCTTTTCAAACAGTCGAACATGGAACACTTTCGGGACTGGAAGTTCTATCTGATTCTAGTGCAGACCATTGCCAGCGCTGCTGGTGCAGAAACTATAGCCTTTATTAGAAGTATGTAAGGTTTATACGGGCCCCTATATATATCCCTTCTATATATCCCTCGCTAATGCAGAGCATCTGAAGAACCGCCTGCTGCACACCGCCTCGTCGGGCTGCCTGAAATCACTGCTGCACTTGCTGCTGACGGCTCGGGCTGCTTCCGCCTCCACCATGGATATTCAGAGCAATCTGGACAACTATGCCAAGTGGTACAAGCAAAACATTGGTGAAATGACATACATCCTGGGGTCGGAAAGGTTTCAGGTCGTTCTGGGACTACTCGATGAGTCACTGCAATTCGAAAGGGAGCTGCAATATCTGGAGGTAAGACGCACTCATCCAATTGTACACAGCTGGACCCTTGCTCTTCGTTGTTTGGTTACAGATTCATGTGGCAATAGCCATTTCGCCAGGAGGACGGCTGGTTCAGGCTTACAAAACCCGATGTCGGGCATATGTGTCTCAGCTGAAGGCGAATGCCAAGCGAAAAGCCTGAGATATTTAAAACTAGGTTCAGAAGGACACTACAATCAATACAACTATGAATTTTCCATTACTTTATTGGCGATTATTGCAGATTAATAGGCCACAATGCTGCGAACCTTTTCGCTTATGATACAAGTATCCTTCCTTACCCCCGCACTAAGTCCCTCGCACGTTGGGCTGTGGGCGCAAATTAATTTCTTGTGAACTTGGCAACCGGCTGAGGGAAATTGATACGCGTTATCATTGTACTGCAGGAAGGCGCAGCTTCCAATATGGACAAGCTTGGAGCCTTGCGGGACGAACTTTGCGGGCTTGTCGCTGGATACGTATCTGTAGGTATCTTTATTTATTGAATTTAACCCGAACCAATATTCATCATCCGAATTCTCTGCCAAGCTCAGGTGGTGTATCAACTGTCTGAGGGCAACTGAAGTGTCTAGTTCAGCCAAACACATTCCGTTCATTAGGCAGTGATGCAGGGCATTTTTCCAATTGCCCTGTATAAATAATGTTTTGGACTGGCTTGGGGTTATAAACGGTTTAATTACACTTACACTCGCCAAACTAACGTAGAGACATATCCCCTTGGCGTCCACCTCACTGATGTGCAAGTAAAATAGCAATGTGAGAGGCATAGAGCCAAGCGTTGTATATTTATTGTACTTCGCATTTTAAATAAACTGTTTTTAAGCTAGCTAATTCCAGTGAAACCCGTATTAGGGCATGGTCAAATTGATTTGATTCTATTTTAGCATGGTCAAATTAATTTGATTCTATTCGGTGGATCTGCCGCATTACACGCGGCATCCATATAGCACAAGGGGTAGAATGCATGTAACAGGCAAAAGGAGGCACCACCGACCCCACAAATTATATATATTCTTCAACAGAAGATCAGAGGTACTGGAGGATTTGGACAAGGCTCAGTCCAGGGACTCCACCTTCTATTAGATAGTATGACTATGAATTATCCATCACTTTATTGGCTATAATTGCAGATTAATAGGCCACAATGCTGCGAACCTCTTCGGTTATTATACAAGAATCATGTGTCAGCGAATGATGTCTCTCGCACGCTAGGGAGTAGGCGCAAATGAATTTCTTTTGCACTTCGCAACCGTCTGAACCAAATTCGTACGCGTTCTCCTGGTACTTCAGAAAGGCGCAGCTTCCATTATACACCAGGTTGGAACGTGGCGGCACGTACTCTGCAGGCTTGTCGTTGGAAACGTATTTGTAGTTGTCTTTATGTACTGCATTCAACCCGAACCAATAGTCATCGAGTTTATAATCCATTTTCAGGTTGGCTAATAACTGACTGAGTACAATCTCACTCTCTATCATGGCCAAACACATTCCGTGCCTTTTGCACTCATGCTGGCCATCAAACCAAGAGGCCTGCATATAGATTATTTTGGATTAGATTAGGGTCATCAACGTTTTAATTAAACTCACTTCCTTCTCACTAACGTAGAGACAGTTCCCCTTGGTGTTCACCTCTCCGATATGCGAGTAAAACATCAATATGAGAAGGCATAAAGCCATCCGTTGCACTTGTTGATTCATTGTACTTCGTTTTGGAAATAATCCTTTGTTAGCTGGCTAATTCAGAAGGGAACTTATAACCCTATTAGAGCATGGTCGAATTGATTTGGATATGCGAATCATTTTGTTTCATTCGGGGAATCTACCTCACTTTTATAAATCTATCATTTATTTAAATTTCGTATTAGGGCAGGCTTAAATATTTTAAGTTTCGGAAGGCAGGAACATAAGAAGAAAAATCTTTGCCTTTAAAGATAACTCGGGCAATACAGTATACATATATTTAGCTTTACGTAGTATAAATTTAATACTATTATTATACGCTAACCAAAGGATACAGGGGTATTATGACTAATAAGCTCTTGTTACTGGGTATCTTGCAGTCGAGCACACTCTTCTGTAGCTTTCTTACTTACCTTTTTTACCGTCAGGGTTTCCAACCATTTTCCATCGGTCTGGCAGCACTGAGCGCGCCAACGCCGAACAGGTTCCACACACACCGAAAAGCAGAACAACAACATTTCCAAACTAAAACATACAAAATAGAAAAAGACACAGCAAAAATAATGCCGCTTCGGGTTCTGTGTGCGATGTGATGTGAGTTCAGGTCTCAGGCGGCTACTTTCGCTTCGACTTTATACAGCGTTATACGTTTCTGTGCTCTCGACGCAGTCGGACGTTTAAAAATAAACGCGCTTCGCTCCCTAAATACCAAGTCCGCAGCAGGCCACAAATAAATCTGAAATCTGAAAAAATATTCGAATACAACGCACAACTCTCTCAGCTCGAAAAAGAAAACACCAAAAACAAAAGTTGCAAAATGTTCAGCTCGATTACAGGTAAAGCCAACACCAACAGCACACTCTTCGACCTCGACGTGAAAGTTTTGAAATTAGAAATCTTGGGTAGACACGGGGGTATATGCATCCACACAATACCCCCACGTTCATACGTGTGCAGTGAGTGAATTAATCATGGTTAACTAACATATGACCGCATTGCAAGCAGCCAGGATGTGCGGCCGAGTGAGGCGAATTACATCATCATCAGAGCAAAGGGCAAGGAGCCAGGCAGCCAAGGAGTTGGAGCAGCTGGCCACCGGGGACTCGGGTGGGGTGGGGTCGGGTACGGGTCGGGTTGGGTTGGGCGTGTTCGATCCGATACGGGTCGCAATAACAAAATATTTAATTGTCTGCTACCGTGGCTCTGGCTTGGCTCTGCCTCTAGCTCTGGCGATGATGATGATGACGACGATGTGGATGATACGTAAGCCAATTATGGCGCAGTTTATATGTAGCTCCAAATGGACTACGCTGGCACAACCCACACCCAAAAGCAATGATACGTATATATAATTATAGCTGCCCAGATACACACACACTAGCCTAGAGAGTCTAGGAACATATAGATTCGTTTATGCTTTATGATGTTCGGATTCCATTCCTTGAAACGAAATGGAACACTTATGCGTGTTCTTTGAAGTGGGTGCAAAAAATCAAAGGCCAATCCAATATATTAGCTTCCGTTTTCTGTTAGACTCCACTCGAAAGCATATTAGTCAGGGACTGGCACTCGAGATAGGCATCTCCCGTTTTCTATTATACGCAATTTATTTATATGTATAGTATATATGTATTTAATAATATTATCTGTGTTCCCACTCAATGCCAAACAGATGCATCGAAATGTAAGTAACCCGAATCACGATCTCTTCACGAAATTAGATTAGTCGATAATGCTGCTGTTCCGACACATTCCTCACCCGACTACGTAGTTCAATCCTCAGTAGCAGCATCTTATATTCTTTTTTTTTTCTGCCAGAGCATGCCTTGGGATTATCAGTGATTTAAGCTAGTAGAAACCTTTATTGTATATCATAATTATACCCGGTACGAGGTTATTATAACTTAGTGCTTACCGAGAATGTATGTAACAGGCAGAAAGAGCCATCTCCGACAACATGAAGTCTATATAATCTGTCCGTCTGTGTGTCCTTATGAAGCAAAAGGTTTAAGAAATAAATAAATAAATAAATACATTTGTGCGGGCGTGCTGTAGAAATTTCAGTAAAATCGGATGATAAACATGGAAGTTATTAAACGATAAAGTTTCTGTGTATGCTTCTTCTTATTCTATATTGCGTGTTGCTCAACATGTTCCTAACAACATTTGTCTTTAGTTGTCAACATTTTCCATGTCCATGTGCCTTTTAATTTCACCCAAAATTATACTTATTATTTCCCAACAAATATCGAAGTATTTGTCTTTCTAAAAGGTCTACCTTCGTATTCTATGTCAATGTGCCTTTTAATTTCACCCAAAATGCTTTGGGTACCGGGTATCCCACAGTCGGTCACACTCGACTGTAGCTTTCCTACTTGTTTTACTTAGTTGTGATTATTAAATTGAAAACCTTTTAGTACTCCTAGAGGAGTAACCTTCCTTAAGCTAGATATTTATCTCTGCACTTTAGAAACATCCGTATAAACTATAACATATTGTCCATAGATATTCCCATTTATAAAACGTTAAATCAAGTTGAAAGGGATTATCATTTCTTTTATAGTTATAGCTCCCGCTCCCTATTGCTTGCTTTATTTTGCAGAAGCTCAAATATTTGACTCGATTCCTATGGTGCATATATAAAAGTCCGCCTGGTTGATGGGCCGATCCTCTACTTAGGAGGGCGCGGGGGTGGGTGCGGCCGCGGGGGCGTCTGCGGGCGCGGCCGCTGGGGCGTCTGCAGGCGCGGGGGCGTCTGTGGGCGCGGCCGCGGGGGCGTCTGCAGGCGCGGCCGCGGGGGCGTCAGCAGGCGCGGGGGTTGCTGCTGCTCCTGCTTCGTCTGCGGGAGGTGCTGGGGTGGCCTCATTAGCATCCCCTTCCGCTCCTGATCCGCCTTCGTCTTCGCCCTCGCCATCGCCCTCGCCCGCGCTTTCTCCTTCTCCTTCGCCTTCTGCCTCCTGATCACCCGGATTATCAACCTTTGGCGGCTCCTCCTTTGATACGCCGATTTCCGTTGAATTCGAATTGTCAAGTGGCCGTGAGTCGCTCTCCACCTCCGTGATCCCTTCCCACATATCATTGAACTCCTTCTTGGCCGCGTCGTGGTGGAAGTGATGCAGATGTTCGTGGCTGTGGGTCTGGCCATCTTCGTCCTCGTCCTCGGAGGGTTGGGCGCACTTCTGGTCGGGCTTCTGGCAGATGAAGTACTTCTTCTCTTGGCAGTTCACGTCCAGCACGATGGTATGGTTGCTACGGATCCTCAGCTCCAGGCAGTCTTCCACGTTGGAGTGCAACGTCGGCTCCACCATGTCGTTCTCGCCCATGTAGTGGACGACCTGGCCAGTGCTGATGTAGGTGAAGCGGGCCTCAGACTGCAGGTCGTTGCCGCCGAACCAGAAATCGTCCAAGCCCACGTGCGTCCGCAGGTAGTTGACCACCGCATTGTACTCCTCCGGATTGGCCAGGTCCGCCAGGTTGAGCTCCTTGCGCAGGCAATTGTTCTGCGCCCCGAACCAGTTGAGCTGGGAAACGGGGAATCACATGGGATTGTAGGCCTTATAATGCGGCAAGGACTCCATTCTCACCTTCTTGATGCCCATGTAGTAGCACTTGCCGTTCAGTTGCTTCATATAGCCCTTGCCGCAAGGACCTCCCTTTGGGGGCTTCTTCCTTTTTCCGGACACCTGGTCGGGCTGGGCCACAACCAAGGCCAGTATCAGAATGGAAAGTATCCTCATGGCTGCCAGCAGAACTGAGCCACCTGTCCAGTCAAACTGTCCACATGCGTGCCGCCTCCTGTTCTATATATACCCTCTTGGGGGCGTGACATCTAAATCTGACCGATTCCCACTTTTATGGCACCTCCAATGTCCCGATAAGGTCCAACGAATCGATTTACTACAATCGATTGTGCCCGTGGTCAAGTGCTGGGTGAGTCTCGACATTAGTGTGCACTTGGACATGGGTTTAGGAGAATGGGTTTTTCGATTTGAAATGAATTCTTATTAATTGAATATGGATATTATAATACTTTATAGAAGTATAATTAAAGCAGTGCTTGATCGTTTAGCTTTGAAAGAATATGCTATAATTTTCTATTTTTCCAGGTAAAGGCTTGGGTCCAGCTATAGGCAAATTCTCCCTCAATCTACAGTTCACTTAAAGTTTATTAATAATCTTATTATTTCCTAACAAATATCAAAGTATTTGTCTTTGCAAAAGGCATGCCTTGTAAGACATAACCACCATGATTACTTTCGCAGTTGGAGCAGAGAAAACTATTACAATCTGGACTCTGAGTTGATATATCTATAGTTTTTCTTAAGGTTTCCTCCAGAGGTTCCCTTTTCAATTAAAACTTTTCCTGATTTCCCCTGCCTTTCACCTAATAAATATATATTATAGGTATTTATTTTATATCTAGTATATATATGTTATATAGGCTCCTCCTTTATAAGGTGTCCCAGTAATCTCCGATAAACTCAGCTTAGCGAAAGCCCCAAAATGATTTTTAGTCTTCAGTTTCCAACTTCTTAAGTATATATTTAGAAGTTGTCAATTTTATTTGTTTAGTTGGAATCGAAAAGCATTGCTGGTTTCAATTGGGGAATAATCTATAGCTCATTATTTTGTAGCTTCTGTCGGAGCTTCTGTCGGAGCTTCTGTCGGAGCTTCTGTAGGCGCTGCATCTGCATCAGGTCCTTTAGCCGCATCATCCCCCCCGTCTGCTGGAGCCTCTGTAGGGGTATCACCTTCCGATGGCGCTAGCGTTATTGACTCTCCGTCCGTGTTCGACCCAGGATTCGAACCATCGGTTTCATTTTTGGGCAGGATCTCGTCCGGCACATCTGCTGGATCGACGGCCTCCTCGGAAGCCTCGGGCTCTTGCTCCGATCCGCTTTCAATGGGCAGGTTGTGCCCGCCATCTTCCTCCTCCACCTCGCCACTGTCACTCTCCCCAATGTCGTGGTGGAAGTGATGCAGATGCTCGTGGCTGTGATGCTTCGGCTTCTTGGCATCTTCGTCGCCCTGGCAGTAGCGCTCCGAGCAGATGAAGTACTGTTGCTCCAGGCAGTTGTCCGCCGCCACCATGTTGATGCTGGAGCGGATGCGCACCTCCAGGCAGTCGTCGCACTCGGAGTGCTCCATGGGCATTACGTTGCTGTAGTTGCTGTAGTAGCGCACGAGCCGCCCGTTGCTGATGTACTGGAAGCGGCCCTCGTGGTAGAGATCGTTCCCACCGAACCAGAAGTCCTCCGTGTTACCCAGGGAGCTCAGGAAGCCGATGGCGCCGTCAAAGTCCCGGGCGTTGCTCAGGTCCGCGAGGGTCAGACCCTTGCGGAGGCAGTTGTTCAGGGCCCCGAACCAGGACATCTTGAAGGGGATTTAAAATCGATAAAATAGTTCAAAATAATAGCCCACAGACCCCGGCTCACCTTCTTCACGGAGAAGTAGTAGCATTTGCCATTGATCCTCCTCAGGTAGCGACGCGGGCAGGCGTTCTTCGCAGAGGTGCCCAGGACCAGATCCTGCTCTCGCGGCAGGACGGTCAGCAGGGTCACGAGTGCAGTCACTAGATGCTTCATATCGCTCTCGATCCGCCGATGCACAGTGGCCGGAGTCGGAGTGCCTCCTGTACTTATATCCTCCGCTGCCAAGCAGTGCGTCCAATCGATTCCAGCCCTATCGGAGGTGCAGGTCCCAGAGGCACGACTCCCATCGTGGTCGTCTGGCTAATTCAATTACAAGTTCATGCCAGGCGGAATGCCGCCAATGTCGCGGGCTAATTTCTGTTCACTCTGTGTCTGTGGGTCAGGTTTAGGGTCATTCAATTTAATTGGCTATTTCATTAGGTACACTTGAAGAAATAATCGAGGGAAATTAAAAGCAGCGGGCGGGCATTACAAAGTGATGTAACCTTTCTTACCTACCTTACCTACCTTACCTTACTTACTTACCTTAACTTACTTTCTTTTGTATTTTTCCGAGACATTGGGACTTTGATATTACATCAGGATAATATATTTTTTTTTGTTTCTTACTTTGTCGTATTAATCATGCTTATTCCTAATTAAGCTTATTCCTAATTAAGCTATTAGGTCTTAATTAACTTTAATAAACTTTTTTAGATCCAGAACCTTTGTTAGAGTCTAAGAAATGTCTTAAAAATGTATCCGTACTTCTTCTTTTTTGCATAATCTTTTTACAACATATACATATAATTAACTTAGATTAATCATTCTTAACTTCTCAAACTCAAATAAAGAACTAATATAGTGTTCCTCAAAAATAAGATTAAATCCCAAATATTTAGTAGCCCCCTGTGAAGGTCACTCCTAATTGCTCCAAAGGCCCCAACCCTCCACCAAATCAGTGTAGTTAGCCCTGCTGATTCGATCAGTGGCCGCAGTGACTTCATAGCCATTAGCATAACCCGCCCGAAGGCCGGGATGTCTGACCTGCCCTCACTCTTTCCGATTATTGATTTACCTGGCTGGGCCATGACATCAGCCATCCGGCAGCGATTGTCCCTGGGCCGGGACACGAATCCTTTGCTCAGTAGTTGGCCTGTTGCCAGCTGACTCGGCTGACTCAGCTGACCTTCGACCTGCGGCGGCTCCCCTAGGACGGAGCGATGACGCTTCGAGTAAAAACAATTGATTCGGCGTGCGAATTCCGTGCCGCCACTTGCCACGCGCTGTATCTGTATCTGTATCTGTATCTGAGAGGGCTTGAATTTGTATCTCTATCTCACATGACATCATCAGCAACAGCAACAACAGAAGCTCCATCGATTCATGGACTGCCATGGCTCCCAGAACTGGTGTGGAACGTGAGTCGGCAGACCTCAAATCGCAGTTACTCATAGAAGATATTCATTCCAACCGATTCTCTGGGTGTGTGTGAGCTACCCAGCTACCAGCTACCCAGCTACAGGTTTTCCACCGCTGCCATTCCGAGACTTTTGCGCATTAAAAACAAAACAAAAAAAATAAAAGCAAAAGCAAAGCTACAAAGCTGAGGCTGTGAGAGTCGCTGCTCTGGGCCTCATTCCCTCTGGGCTTATTGTGTTACCTTCTGGCCATGCTTCTAGCCGTTTTTTTTTTTTTATATTGACCACAAAACTGCCACAGTCTCAGATAAAGAACACAGAGTAAAAATAAGAAAATAAAGTTAAGAACAAAATGCGTCGTCGTATTACGCAAAAGCCTCTAAGAGCTTGTGATTGCCTTGGGCATTCCACGAATGTTTACAGATATAAGCGAGGAATACTAATTTTTTTGTAGAAAAATATTCCTAAGACGAAGTATTGGAACAACAGCTCACACTCTTTAGATTCGCTTCGTTGATTTGCTTGCAGTTAGAGCCTTTTAAAAACGTATTTATTGATCTTAGTCGGGGAATGCTAAATAGAACCTTTCGAGTATCTTTTAATTTGAATTTACAGCAGAAAACAGCACACATCTATTCCTAGATATGCATGACTAAGTCTACCCAAAAATAGTTACAACCTAGAAAGCACGTTTTTGCAACACAAATTCCCAGATAATCCTATTCCCAATGCAAGTTCAATGCCACACACTGAAACATTAAGAGCAATTAGCATCTGAAAGTATTTACTATAGACCCTGTTCCTCCGGCATACTCTTGATGTTATTTTAACACCTCAACCGTGCCCACACATTCCTCAGGCAGAAACTATTATTTTCGCACAATTTTCAGCTTCCATGGAGAGGCAGGGCGAGTGGATCATTAAATGCGGAATGAAATTGGCCAAATCTACGAGGAAATTGGGAGGAAACGCGCCAGAGGAGCGTGGAGCCATTAAAATATCTATGATACCAAGAATAAACACCTCCCAATCACAATCGGAAAGCGTGAAGAAAGGCATCCGAAGCGAGGCGATTATGACATCACATACTCTGAATAATTCGAATTCTTGTTTGGGGAAACAGCAGTTCCGACCCGATCCCACTGGCACAATGTTTCTATTTGAGTGACCGCACACGTCACTCGATGTGAATGCATATTCGCGGGGACAGCACAGAGCTGGGAGCAAGTGCCGCCGCTGCCGTGCTCGTTAATTTCTATTAAATTGCGAATATTATTCGCGGCGGCTAATGTGCTTTAAATTTCGATGCTGACGCCATGGCTGAGGCTCACAATCACGACCAGACTACCTCCCTCTCAGCTCTCAGCTGCGCAGTTAGTTTTAAAATAGAATTTAGAAAAATAGAACATAGAATATAAATTTTATATATAAACTATATATCATGTAAATAGTTCATGCTCCGGCTGCTTTGTTTATGTTTCGGCAATTAATTGTCTGGAATTCGATCGGCGTTGGCAATTAGCTAATGCCCGCTGATTAAAATCAGCTATAAATTATTATTGTCGCCGGCTCCAGCGTTTAGTTTGCATCCAGAAAGCCGCACAGTCAGCATGTTTCCCAGTCGCCAAAATCAAAGTAGCTTAAATCTGATCCCAAGTCCTTGCAATATATATAATCTCTGAACGTTTCCATTCGCAGCCTCGTTGAAGAACTTTGGCGACAAGACGGCCAATCTGTTCAGCAAGAAGAAGGATGAGGCCGAGAAGCTGGCCAACGACAAGGCCGCCGAGGCCCAGAAGCTAGCCGAGGAGCAGGCCAAGAAGGTGGGACAGTCGGTGCAGCAGACCAAGGGAGAGGCCGAGCAGCTGGCCGCCAGCACGGGTGAGTTTTAGGTTTTACAAGGGACAAGGAAAATAAAGTCTCTAAGACAAGGAAACCATACTGAGAAAATTTGGGCATCAATGTTTATTAAATCCAAAATATCTGTGTTAGTTTAAAGAAAGTTAAAAATAATATTCACTAAATTCAACAAGTATTTCACAAGAAATGTCCTTATATTTAAGTAAATTTTGTGACAATTTATGACAAAATAATTATGAAAATAAAAATGTCTTGTTTGCTTTAGGTTTTTGCAAAATAATTGTCAACCAGTCATAAATTTAAACAGATTGCTTTCTAAAATCAAAGGCCTTATGATATATGAATACTTAATGACGCACTTACGCCAAAAATATTTTTAAAAGAATTTTTAATTTCTATTTTAGACATTATTAGCCTGCAAACAAGTTTATTGGTTATTTTTAAAGAACATTCTTACAAGAAAACAATGTCGTTATTATTATTTAATTCTTGTAACGCATTTAGTTTCTATTTTAGACATAATTGGCCTTCAAAAAATATATTTATTGTTTTTATGAAATCTAGTTTCGGGATTATTACCAGAAAATAATAGTTGCAATAATTTATTTGATTTACTTATCAATAATATTGATTTTCCTGCAACTTATTTGTATTTTTGGAAAGACACTAATCTATTAATAAACAAAATCTAAAGCGAATTTCCCAGTTATAAGGACACTTTCCTCAAGAGTTTATATAAAGATTACGCAACTAATGACATTCCAATCCCTTATAGCCAAGGAAGCCGCTGCTCTGGCCACCGCTGAGGCCCAGAAGGCAGGACAGGCTATCGACCAGGGCGTGAACCGTGCCGCCGGAGCTGTCAACCAGGGCAAGCAAGCTGTGGACAACACGGTGGCGCAGGCGCAAGCCGTCGCCCAGAACTCCAAGCAGGTGGCCGCCAACGTGGCCGAGGCCTCCCAGCGGGCCGCCGCCAATGCCGTGGACCAGACCAAGAAGGCGGCCAACGATGCCATCAACAAGAGCGTAAAGGCCGCCGAGACCGTGGCGGACCAGAAGCTGAAGCAGGCGGAGGGCGCCATCGACGGAGCCCTCAAGCAGACCAGCCAGGCGGTGGACCAGAAGCTGCATGAGGCCAACCAGTACGTGGACCAGAAGCGTCAGTCCGTCGAGAAGAACGTGCAGGAGGCGGCCGGACAGGCCCAGGAGTCGGCCGGACAGCAGGCCAGCGCTCTGCTCGGCAAGCTGCATCTCGGCCAGAAGTAATACGGTTTCGCCATCAGCGGGGCCGCCACCTTAAATATCTTGATGTGAAAATGCTTTAGAAACCAACGTAAACGTAACCGTTTACGTAACGTATAATGAAGGGAATTTGCTTCAATGTAACGAGTGCCAGTAATGTGATTGCTAAATCCTCAATTGAATAATATTATATACAGACTCACATATTTTTGGAATCTCTTGCGAGAGGATTATTTTTTGTATAATGCAGCCGCTGCTTTTGATGTGAGCATCTCAGCACATCTCCGTCTCCGTACAAAGCGTAATGTTAGCCCCTTCCTTCGTTCTATTCTACATATTCTTTGTTACTTTGAAGCATTTGATATATATATTTGATATACAGCGACGATATGAGTATGCTTTTAATATATACGTATATTCTGTTTATGTAGAAATGTATGATTAAGTACTTTTAACTCTTGCACAATACATTGCAAATGTGTTTTTAATATATATTCGACTCGAATGAGGCTGAAATTGGTTTTTATTTTGATTGGGGGTGGGTTTTGTGCTTTCGATCAAGGGGGAAAATATTTAAAACGTATAAGAAATAATATATTTGATGAAACTAATAAGGAATTTACTTTGAATTTAGAGAAAATAACAGGAAATCTTAAATGCTGTGCATCTAGGTAAAATGATATATTTTATTGAAATAATTTAAAAATTAATTTGAAATAAACGAAAAGTAACGGAAATCTCAAGCCTGGTCACACTGCTTCACCATTTTACATGTAGCGCCATCTAGATGTGAAGCCAAATAACATCATAGACACAAACCCAACTTCAAGGGTTTGTAGCTATGGTGGTTAAAGGAATGATTTCCTTAGATTAAGTTTTTAAAATGTTTTTAAATAAATTTCTTAGTTATTTAATTTAAGGAAAATAATTAAAGTAAATTCCTGTTAAATAAAATAATTACCATTTTAAGTAAAGGGATACTGGTGCTTACATTAAGACCTTAAACATGATTTATATGTTTTCATATTTCTAATTTAAAATATGATTTTTGATCAGTATCTTAGCTTTTTAAATTGTAAAAATTGTACTATCCTTTTAGTTAAAATAGTTAACATTTTTAAAATTATATTACCTGCGTTTTTTTTATTAAGACATAATTAGCGACTTAATTTCGAGATTTTTACCTGCCCTCCATCCTCTATCCATCTTCCCTTCCCTTTGTCCTGGAACTACTCGATGCATGCCACGACTATGTACAGGTGAAACTTTCGCACAAAGGTGCACGAATTCCATGTGGTCCGATGGCTGGTCCATACAAATTGACCGAAACATGCAGGAATTGGCTAATAGAAGAGCTATGTCGCATGTTTTTTTGTTTTTGACATTTTGCAGATATTGTATGTTTGGGCTACCGAACTCTTTTGCCGAGCGTAAGCCAAAAGTTTTGTTAGCTTTTAATTATGGCGAAAGTTTGTTGCGGCTAACAAGTGGCACATCCCGGCACATTGCAACGTCAATTGGACACACAACTTCAAAGGACCAAAAGCACAGAAGGACCAAGAGACCAAAGGAATGTGCGCCAAGTATTGGCTGCAAAGTGCTGACATAAATTCTGCAGGTAGGAGGCGATTTTTAATTTCAGATAAACCCGACTGTTAACTTCGGAATGGCAGAGGGCGAATGATAAATGCATTTCCATTGCTAAGTGCGCGTGGGCAGGCGCCAAATTCAAATTTATGCCCGGCACGGTCCACGGAAAAGTCGCGCCAATTTGGCCAGTGGCTTGATTTAAATTTTTAAGCGATAGTGGTCGCGCGATTAATTACAATAACTATTTATCAACACGTATTAATCATGGTTTAACATGCTCCCAGTGCTGCGCTGCCCGTGTTGCGGCAAAAACAAAATGGCGTGCAGCGGTGTTCCGGTCATGTTGGCGGTGGCCATCGTCCATCGTCCAGTGCGAGGTGAACCCTCCTCTCTTGCCAAGGTGTTCTGTTTGCATTTTTTATATAATTTTGAGTACGGCCTGGTTTTTTTGATTTACCGAGCTTAATTTGTATTAAGAAATTTAAATATGTAGGTCTCTGCGTATTCTCTGGATATTATTAGACAGAACTTATGTTCTTTTTTAGAAAATAAAAATACAAGAACAATTTTTTCAATTGAATCAAATTCTTTTACTCCTAAAAGCATAAGAACATTCTGTTTTTCAGAGCATCCCATCACCTGGGTAATGATTTTTTGATTAGCCCTTAAACTTTTCACGACTTCTCGTCCAGATAAATATCTGTTCTGAGCCCGAATCCGAAGCCCAATCATAAACATATTTCGCTTCTGGGAACACACATGCAGCACAGTCCGATTGTTTGGGGGGGCTTTTAACCCAAAACACTGGCCCACGGCGTTAATTTTATCTCAAAAAACTTACTTAAATGCGCGCGTGTGTGGGCAATTAGGCTGCGCGGATATTATCGGCGGAGCAACTAAAATGCTCGCGAAACGAGAACTTTTAAGCGACAGCCACTGATTGTTGCTGCAGGGAGGGAAGTGCCTTTGCCAACTCACACCCTCCACTTGGACCGACATGAGGACACACCACATGCTCACATGCTCGGAGCATTTTATCACGGCGGAGCCATTAGATCCATGGAGGACTGGGACTCAATGGACGTTGACGCGCGTCTTGCCAGCTGCATGCTAAATAAACCCTCTCCACAAAGAACAACTAAAGCTGGTTAAAATGGTTAAGAGAGGGGAAGAACTCGACTTTGGAATACCTGGTAATCATTGTATATATTATTAAGTGCGATTTTTTTTGACTGAAGGATTAAATATACTTGAATTTATGGAACAATATAAGAATCGAACTTCAAAAATCACTGGTATAAATAAGGGATATTCTTCGACTTCCAGTATGGGTTTATCGTCTTCGTTGCTCGTCGCTTTTACTCGTTGCGTCTTCTCGTGATTTTTAATCGTCATAATTTCCCATTGTCCTTACTCGTTATCTTTACGTACATATCGTGTTTACTCGTCGTCTTTAATCTTCTTCATTGGACGTCTTTAGTCGTCGTTGTTGCTCGTCGTCTTAATTCGTCGTATTTACTCGTCAATAAATATAAATTTGTATAAATTTGACATGAGATTTGTTTTATAAAATATATTATTTCGTGATCTCCTTAAGCTATCTGCTACCAATAACGAATATACCCATCAAAAAGGTGCTTAAAATGCAACAACCAGCAGGCAATGCCGAGCGTCAGTTATAGCCCGAATGCGTTGTAATTGTCAGTTGAACGGACATGCGAGGAACAGGACCAGGAGCAAAGGCAGAGCCAGGAGGCAGCCAGGAGGAAAGAACGACCCAGAACAATTGGCTCGGTGCTCGTTTTGAGCCACTGACGCGTGTCGCAGAAGACGCAAATAAAGTGGCACGTCAGGGCGGACACAGGACTCCGGGACTGCGGACTGCGGACTCCGGACTCCGGAGGACAGAATGCAGAATGCAAAAAATGCGGACGCAGACGTGAATGAAATGCCATAGAAGGTGCAACGACAAGTAGTTCTTGGAGGCCAGAATAAGGCTTAGGTAATTCGGGGCTTTGATTTGTTTGTGCTTCGTTTGGGATTATTAATTGCAGGTATAGAGAGATGCCTGCCTGCAGAGATGAGCTGGCCCCGGGAATGAGTCCATGAGGCAGCCACACAACCCGATAAATTCCTGGCAAATCCCTGACGTATGGGCATTGAGACAACTTTGATTGGCCTGCCGGTGATTTATGCCCAAGCTCATTAATTATGGCCCTTTGCCCGAAGTCGATGCAGTCGCCTGGTTATGGCTTTGCCAATGGCTTACTGACAAAAAAAAAAGAGATGCCTCTGGGGTCGCCATCACTCAGCTGTCCAACTAACGAGGTTCATAATTAGCAGCACCTGTACGGCTGCAGGTAAAGATATACGCCTTCCATTCAGCCAACTTTCGGAGCGTGACGATTGACCAGCCCTCGATTTATGGGCAATACCAGGGCACTCCAGGGAAGGAGTCCTTCTCCCCCAGCTCGTTTAAATCCTGCACTTTGGCGACAATGTTGCAAAGTAAATCGAGCGTTGCAATGCCCGGCAATCGCCTCTTAACTCGTCTCCGCCAAATTCAATTATTTCCGCCGGCTATTTCCTCCTTCCTCCTGGTAATGATATACACATAAAGCGGGTCCAGGAAGGCATCGAGCGGAGGAGCTGGGAAGCAGGAAGGAGCTGGAATTGCATTTAGGCAGACTGAGGCACCAACTGTGCACGCATTTTATGCATTTTATTGGACGAGGGCAAAGGGAAAAGCGTCGAGAGCTGGGGTGGCCCAAGGTAAGCAGCAATGGTTTTACATACACAAATATCAGCATTAGATTAATGTTGGGACTGTGCCAGAGATGGTGAGCAAATGATATGGAATAATTGAGGGGCTTGGAAAACTTGGAGGGGTTTCTTAATGGAAAATATCTTCTTAAAGTAAGGGGTTTTACCATTAAACTCATTATGTTTGAGATTGGGAATATATCTTCATGTTATTTCTGGATTTTATATTTATTAATTATCGAAGATTAAAAAATTTAAAATATATCGTTGGGTTAAAATAAAAATCTAGAGTCTTGTAGCACTTTTCTACAAATTTTTGGAAAATTAGGTGGGGAAAAATAATTGTTTTTCATTTTTTTTTAATCTGTCTGGTGTAGGAAATACAAAATTAAGTAATTGAACAAATGCATAAATGCATTGTGGCGATCTATCTTTGCCATCTGGCAACGCTATCTTTTGGACTCATTATAACACAAGCGCAGATTGGTCACACTAACTCCATCAAAGCAAAGCGACAAATATATTAAGTTAAAATATTAAGATTTATTATTACTTAATAAGATTTATTAAATCAAGGCCACTTAGTTGAATTGAACAACCATACCATTTTTATTAATTTTTATCTATAAAACATAGTAAATTGTTTAGGTAAATTGTAGGTTTTACTATATTATTTCCATTAGTAACTAGTAACCCCGAAACCAAGTTTAAAATAATAAACCTTAAAGGCACGACTTTGGGCGCCTTAAAACATCTAAAAATTGTCAATGATTCCTCTATATTTTCGGTCACATCCCAAATTCTGTACTTCTGCATTTCTGTTAAGCGCCTTAGGACCTAAAACGTGTTTAGTTTTTTGCCTTGATGGCGAAATGATTGCCGTGGACACCTTTCGGGCAGACGAGAGCATTCACAGCAGGCATCGGCTTAAGACGCTTGCAATTTCCCAGGAACAAGGACAACTCCGGCAACAAGGACCTCCCGCCGGAGTCGGGACGTTGGATCAGCTGTGAGGGATGCACATGCATAATTGAAATCTCCGATTGCAGCAACTGTTCCGTTCCATTCCGGCCAAAGGCAGACCTGCTGCTGGCGCTGCTTCCTTGGACAATTGGCAATTGAAAAACGACGGCGACAATGTTTTCCAAATGACATCCACTTGGCCACTGGGCCACCGCGCAGGCGCCGATTCGAGTGGAACGCATTGGCTTAATGGGAATGCCGCCTCCAAAAGCGAGGTGCTTGGCCAAAGGAAGACTCAGTGCGACGTCGGCTGGCAAACCAGACGCTTGGGTCGTGGGCTCCGAACTAGGGGACACCTATCCGTACTCGAATCCGTATTCGAATCTCATCCAGAACTGGCGTAACGGTCTTTTGAATAATTGAAGCAACGCGTGCCGAACTCGATGCCAATTGATTGCTCATACGCCGCGTGGGCCCAGCGAGCAGCACAAAGGAGCTGGCGAAATACAAATAGAAATAGAAATAGAAATTGTTGCATGCTTTCGGGCGGCGCAATTGTTGATTGATATTTGCAGTCGGTGCAGTCAGTGCTTAAAATCGAGAGTGTGCCCCAGCCAGCAGTGTGTGTGCCAGTGTGTGATGTTCCATGGTGTGCGATTCAAATGCTTTTTGATTAAGGCTCGCGCCTGAATAGTTTTCTATGCAATCGGAAAATCTCTTTAGCCGCCCAAGCTCGCTAATTGCTCAATGCAGTTGAGCCTTTGTCCTGGCTCTCGTATCCAAGTGGGTAAGTTCCAGGGCCATACTCCCACACAATATATATATATTTACACAGTATTTATGGTGTCAACAAACAAGGCGTTGATCTTCAAGAGGCCGGGGCAGAAATAACAGAAGGAAAGTCGAGGACCGAACCGTTTTCATACAATTTAATGCTCCTTGCTGTTGACTTTTTAAGGACCATCTTTATTGCCAGGCAACTGGCAACTGGCACTGGCAAGCTCCATGCTTTTTGGGCTCTTTTGGTCTCTTTCGGCGAAATCACTTAGCAATTTGTGGCCCCCATTCGGGAATCCTTTTCAGCCGAGCTTTTCCTTTCTGCGGCTGTCATTGTGCAGTCTGTTTAATTTCACAATTCATTTCATGTCAATCGAATTGTCTAAGGCTGTGGCTTCGGCTATGGCAACGGTTCCGACTCTGGCTTCCTTCGACAAGTGTCGCTATCTGAGAGCCACAAAGGGAGATAAGGGGAACTAACTGGGCTGTCACGATGCTTGAGTTTGATGTATTAACGGATCCGGACTTCAGGCTTGGCTTGCAGCTGGAAATCGACCATAAAAATGCGGACGGCTGGCATTAAGTTCGCCCGTTCTGCGTGTGGCTTAGCTAGGCGATAAACCTAATAGTAAACGCTCCCCTTTGTTGACTCTATCTGCTGGATTATGTTGTCTCCTACACAAAGCTTAACAGCTCTGCGGCCATGGCATAGTTAAAGCTGCTAGATAAACTTTAAGGCTCACACCTTTGTGGGCAAACAAGAAGAAAAACTACAAATGCGAGTACTTTAAACAAAGCTGCTCTTAAGCTGATTTTCTATTAAATTAAATTTCAAGGAACACAGGTTCACTCATACCTCAGTTAAGCTCATTGAAAAGGCTGAAAAAGGCCTTGCTTTTCACTTTAAACCCAGTAGTTTTTTGCAAACAAAACTGTTTCAGGCTGGATTATCCTTTGTTGATTGAAAAGCTGGCTGCTGCATTGAATTTATTAGCTTCAGAAGCATGTTTGTGTTTTAAAGCACGAATAGTAGCTCACTTTAACGTGATTAGCTTATTAAATATGCAGTTCGTTCGAGTTAATGTGAACGTGATCTGGTTGCTCTGAGACTGATTATTTTTGGGTACCAAATTGAGCGGAAATGTTGCATAAAGAACAACTAAATTAATTTACGAAAGATATATTTCAATATTTCTGGGAATTTAAAAAATATATATACTCTTTTTTTAAAGCCTTCTAAATAAAAATACTTAAATTAAGTTGTGGTTTTAGCTTAAAATTACATATTTTAATTACTATTTAATGCTTAAATATTACAGGATAAATATTACAAATAAAATATACAAAAATAATTGTATTGAACATAATTTTAGCCTTCTAAGTATTTATATTAAAGTATTAATTTGGCTTTAAAAGTATGTCTAATTATTACAATTTAAGGCTTATATACTACGAGCAAGATACAGAATGAAGCTTCTTCTACCTAACATAATTGTAAATACATTCATGACCTTCAAGTACATTATATATTATTTTTGTATTTATAATAAATTTTATATCCTCCTAAAAATGAAATTTGAAGTAAACATTAATTTGAAATACTATCTAACGCTTTTAAATTATAGGCCAAGCTCCAGAATAAAACTATATGATGTTTAATATAATTGTAGTGACATGGCTGACGTTCAAATAGTCATATTTTATTATTTAAAGCCTCCTAAATAAGAATTCCTAGGTAAAGTTTTATTTTTGGCTTTAAATTTATATTTAAAATACTATTTAAAGCTTAAATATTACAGAGAAAGGTGAAGCAAGAAATACTTTTATATAACAGACCTTAAAATATTTTTACTTTTGTATATAAAGTTTTCCAAGTACTTAAATAAAAGTAAAGTATTATTTTGGACTTAAAATAAAATTTTTACAGTACAATTTAATGCTTAAATATTACAAGCAAAGATCAAGACATAAATCTTTTAATTTAAAATAGTTGAAGTGACTTGCTTTAAATATTTATATGTTTTAAAACCTTCTAAATATTTAAATTTATTTAAGACATTTGTTTTGGCTTAAAATATTTAAAATACTATTTAAAGTCTAAGTATTACAGGAGGAAACCTTAAAGAATAAATTACCTGTATCTTAACATAACTTGACCTTCAAATATTCATATTTTATTTTTTAAGACAATATGCTAAGTACATATTTCCATGCCCTCTTCTGGAATAAGTATATTTTTAGATTTTCCCCTACAAATATTTACCTATTATGACAATTTAACGGGGCACTTAAGTCGCCAAAACGAATTTGGTTGACAGGCAAACACAGTGGTGGCTAATCGAGCGGACAACGGGGCGTATGCTTAATCGTTTTTTCTCACGGCTCATGGAGGCGTCAGCTCAAGCGCCCGTTCCAGCTCCAGTTCCAGCTGCTGCTGCTGTTGCCCCGACAAATGGAATATTCATATCTTGTGATAAACATACATCTAAACATAATCCATTGTGAAGTACTGAAAGTACTTCAAACAAGTTGCTTACCTAACAAAAAGCCCGAAGGAGGCAGGATAACTGCTCGCGTCCTGATTTCTGCCCTGCGAAGTTCGCGGCGCAACGCCTACTTTCATTTTTTTTGTGGCGGCTTTTGGCCGGCTTTACTTTTGCTGACTGCTATTTTATGGTGGCCATTAAAGGAAATTGAATATAATTTTGTTTGCTAAGCTCTTCCATAAACTCCCAAAGGCCAAGTGGCTAGAGCCTTGGTGTTGCCGTATGATTTCCCCCATCGTCTTCGACTTTGGTGAGGTTTTTCATATTTTATCAGTGCGCCGAGGAGCCAGGAAGAAAAAAAAAAAAAAAAAAAGGTCGGTTCTCGCCTCTAATGGAACATGGGATTGGCTGGCCATGGTTTTTGGGTGCAACTGGCAACTTTTGGCCGCTGGCCAGCGCTTAAATGTGATTGAGAAATTGCACAAGAAGTGGCAGATTTCGCAGCTTAAATTTGGGGCCACAGCCTTTGACCTCCTCCAACCCTGCAACCCTTCAACCCACAGAAATGACGAATGGAACTTCCATTGTAGGTACACATATTCGCCAATTGGGTTGTGTTGTGCCTTTCCTGCTGGCCAAACATCTTGGCATTCTGACAGCTAGTCTATTCAGATTTGTTTGCTGGCCCGGATCCAGTCAATATTGTGGCCAGGCTCTTAACTTTTAGCATCTTGGACCGGACTTGGACTTGGGCCGCTGCTTGCTTACCGATTTCATTATTTATTCAAGTTTGCCGAGCCAAACTTGCATATTGGCACTTCTCCGCCCCGCCCCGCCCCTGTTCGGGGAGGGGAAATCACAAAATAATAAATTGTTCCTGCGGTTGTTTCTTCTCCCATTTCGCCCCCATTTGTCTGTTTGCTTGTTTGCTTTGTCTTAGTCCCGGCGCCCTGCCTATGCGAATGGCTTGCGGTTGCTGTTTGCTTATCTTTGGGGCTTTTTGCCCATGGATTTGCAATCGTCCGTTGCGGAAAAACATTGTTTTCATTTAATTTAAATGTTTTCGTATCATCGCCGCCACACTCTCTCCTCGAAAGCTCATTTGTTACGATATTTAGCTGGGCATTTGGTTTGCCCTTTTTTATTTTCCAAAGAAATGGTTTTAAATGATAGATGATGTTGGGGAATTTACATTTGTAAGCTTGGGAATAATATAAAAATTTAACTGAAAATATAGTAAATAGCAAAGAAAACTTAAATTAATTTTTAGAATGGAATTTTTAAGTCCTATTTATATTTATTTTTTTTAATTGTTTGGATCGTTTTTATTTTCTTTTATTTATTTTTTATTTACCGTGCTTCCTTATTCCCAAAACCCAACTTATACCTATCGATTAATATACTATAAAGCCCTTATCGATAAATAAATTAAAAAAAATCAATTTGTACAACATACGATATTTACATTATAAATGAATTCAATTCTTTAATACTGTGCTTTAAATAAAGGAAATATCTAGAAATAAAAATAACATCTTTAAATGTACTGAAATCCTTGAAAAACCCTTGAGTGGTTAACCTCTTGAGTGGGTTTTTGCGTGTCTTTTTGGTGAAATGACTGTCTTGGGGAGAAAAGCCTCAACAAATGATTTTCCTGATTTACTTTACCAGGTGACAGCGTATATATATCTCTTATTTATATATGTTCATCCGTATACTCGAATGTGACACCATCATCAATCAATTTCGCAGATAATTCACCAAGAACATCATTGTAATTCGATGCAAAAAGCCATCGCCTTGCTATTGTCATTGCTTAAATAAATTCCTGGCTATTCCACCGGGCCAAGGACGGGGACAAGTACCGGGACGAAGGCCAAAAAAAACAGCTCACATAATTAAGACAAAACCCGAGCTTAAATTGACATTTCCGAGAGAGTGAGCCAAGGAAGAGGGAAAAAAATACAGCGAAATAAAATGGGAAAACATTTCATTTCTGTCCTCCCTCGCCGGATGATAAATTGAGTGATGACGGGAGAGAATTTAACTGCTGAAAGCGAGGGACATGAAGGACACTCACCTGGACCCAATCCTCCTCGAGGGCTGCTGCTGCGGCGTCATTGTAATTTTGATGAAAGCCAACGGCTGCGAACATAAACTACGCAAGGTCAGCGGGACATTACGCATACGCCATGGTGGGCGGGATGGGCTGCGGTTGAATCTAATAAACATTTCCGGCTTTATGCACGCATGAATGTTAATGTGGATTGTTCCACCCGAAACTTTTCGACTCGAGACGCCAGTTTTCAGCCAGGGTTTAATGTACTAGAAATTATGCCCGAGATGCCCCGAACCCAAGCTCCCCCAAAGGAGCTTTGCCTGCTTAAGACCCGGCCATAGTTACGGGTATCCGTCAGCCTGCTTTCCGGAATTAACATCCTCGGGGCTGTGTGCCAAGATTTGCCAAGAACTTTATTTGCCGAAAGATAAATCCACTTGACTGGGAAGTTTACCGTTTAGATGGAAGATTATGATGCATGCTCCGGAGCTTTGAATAGTGGAAAATTTGAAAGGGGACAAGTGCTGCCGCCGGCTATTTGCATGGAATCAAATTAGCCAAAACTATACTTAAAGTGGAGGCAGTCATTTGATTTCCGACTCCTAATTAAGGAGGAGTAACATTTAAAGTTCATTCCGTTGATGCGGCCGAGCTGTTGTGCCAACTACACGTGTTGAACAAGTTCATGAACTTCGTCACAAACTTTGGCCCGGCTCCCAACTCACAGTTCCCAGTTAACAGTTTTTTAGCTCCTCCCTCCCAGCTCCCCTCTATTTTCCTGCCAGCCATCTGTGGCTTTTCCCATTTTCCCTCTGACGACATCCGGAGACATTTCTTTTCACTGCTCTGCATTTCACAGGCATTCCAGCCTTCGCTCGTCGCTCGTCGCTCGTGGCTGTCGCATTTGATTCCTGCCTGTTGGGCACCATGGGCTCTGGGTCATCAAAAGTAAATATTAGTGCGTTGAGGGAGAATGTGGTAATTTTCTGGAAAAATATTTACACTTCTTGGGTGAGAAAGTCCTGGTTCGGCTTAAAAAAAGTCACTTAATCTTTAAATTTCGCAACGAAATACTCGACAATTATTTAAAGTAAATGCTTCAAGTAATTCCCTTGAGTAATTCGAGTAAATCCTCTTCAGAATATATAAATACAGGCACATATATGGTTGACAGTCTGCATTTAATTTATTATTTAAGCTGCTAGCAAAAACCTCATCTAACGAGACATTTTTGCCCCAGGAAACGTTTTTCATTTTAATTGCGGCAAAGGTGCTGGCGCATTCCTTGCCATCCCAGTCCCGAAGCTCCGCAAATGAGTTGGCAATTTAATGGCCCGTCCGTCCATGTGGCTGAATGGGATCGGGATCGGAAAAGGAATTGGAGTTGGAGCTGGAGTCGTTGCTAAGATGCCCTCGCAGAGGTAGTTTGTGTCCCGTGGCGTGCCAGTTGGTGGTACATTTCGACCCATGGTGCAGGCCAGGACCGGGATGACAGTCAGCCATTGTGATGTCAGTTTTTGCTAGGCTCCCTCCCTCCTCCTGGTGGCCTAATGTCTGTTTGGTTTCTTGGCACGACATGCCCGGCGTCGTCTTGTGATGATGAAAAACTTATCATAAAACTTTGGCAAAACTGCAAAGTTGTCAAGGTTTTTGTCATTTGCCTGTCTCTCTATTCTCTCCGCTGCCTTTCAGCTGTGGCTGGCTAAAATAATTATAAATAACTTAAAAGCAGGAGAGCCGAGAGCAGGCAGCCGGCAGTCGGCAAAAACCAACCCAAAAACCGAAAGCCAAAAACCAAAAACCAATAAACAAATCCCATTCAGAAAGTTGCTTCGCCCCATGAAGTATGCTAGAGGCACGCGATTTCTGGCAGCCGATCGCATTTAATTTTTACGCTTTAATTGGCACTATAAACAGCTAATAAAATCGGAGGCACTCCACGTCAAATGGCCAATCGATGGCTGAAGAGCGGCGGCCACTCGAAGCGAACAATAAAAGTGCTCGAGCCAGGACACGGCTGTAAGGATACATATATATGGTATTGTCTGCCACATGATTTGTTTGCCTTGCCCGGGCTTCCTGCCATTGACAGACTGTCATAAATATGAAACACACACAATATGGCGGGCCAAAAACTACAGATACACGGAGATATATGTACGCTGTCTGTGTAGTTGACATCCAGGCGGCAGGCGGCAGGCTTCGGAATCGACATAACAAACTGTTCAGGTACACGAATCCCCGTGTCCTTCGCCAAGGCAACGTTTGATGGAATGCCTCCTCCGTCTACGGAATGCCCTTCCGAGCGTGAAAAATTGTTGCAACTTGTTGTCGCCAGAAATTTAATTAATTAGCCTTCTCGTCCGACAAAACAGAAATACTGATTTTGAGTGTAGTTATCGGGAACTTTTAATTAGCCGCCGTTCCATTTTCAATTCATTTCATTACCATTAGGCGGGGATAATTGATGAAATCGTGGGCGATGCTATTTTTATTGATCGAAAACATGTTTTTTTGGGACTAAGCTCTTTCAACAACTATTAATTAAATATTCATTATTGAATTTAGTATCTGTTAAATGCATAAACTGATTAATTGAATGCTCAATTGTACAATTTAACACAAGAATAATTGTTCAGGAGGTTGTTAAATGTGAATAATTATTTAATTGGAGAATTCTAAAAAATGAAGCAGATAAAAAAGCTACGAGGGGAGTGTGCCAGAGTTTGAGATACTCGGTATTTATGGGATAATATTATTTTTTCAGTATAAGCTTCGTTTTTATAAGCATTGAGTGAGGAAGGTAATAGATATCGATATATTGATACACACAGGCCAGTACATAAATCGATAATTTATCTTGGCGATGTATGTGCGATAAATCGAAATTCTGTTCAATATATCAAAAGAATAAAATAATTAATAACAATTACAAATTAAAAAAAGCTAAATAAATTATATTTTTGACAATATCGATATTTTATCGTAAAGTTCGATACTTTTCGATTTTTTCCGATAAACACCTTTGGCATTGAGTTATTAAATCTTTTCAAAGTCATACAGTATTTCAAAGTAGAAAAAACCAAAAGTAACAATTTGTTCACTTCCTTTTATATTTTGTATTATTTATTTAAAATATCTAATATTCCTGCAGTAAGGAAACACATTCCTTAAGAGTTAAACATTTACCTAACAATAAAAAAAGTACCGTCCCAATTTAAATGTAAATTCCAAACAATTGCCTAGCGATTAAGGTAAGCTGAAACTCTCGAAGCGGGACATTTGGGCCAACATTTTTATGTTAAACACATTCCGCAGCCATTTGTGGCCTATAAACTTTGGCTGTAAATTTTTACGAACAATGCGAGACACATGCATCCCGGAAGTCGGTCGAGGTGCAAAACAAATCCGGCTAAATGCCATTCAAACTAAATCACTGCCAATCTGTGTGCAGGGCAGAAGAATGTGGCCTAATTTATTTAAATAATTTAAAATTTTCGTTGGGCCCGTCGGGAATAAACTAAGGAAAATAATAATAGCAGCTGTGTCTAGTCGAGTCACTGCCTCAAGATAAGACCAGGTCGCGGGGTCCGCAGACAAAGCGTTCTTGGCCAACAAAGGGCCAAAAGTTAATGTGTGCCTAAGTAGCAGGCAGTCCGCCCGATGTCGGCCCATTAAATCGCAGCCATTTTGTCCCATCCCGTCCTTCCCCTGGAAACGGCCCACATCCGACAAGTGGCAACTGCCAACTGCCTGCCGCCTGCCGCCGGATCCTATCTGCTGTCGCCTCCCGTTTGGTCCCTATCCGAATCCGAGCCTTTGTCTGCGGCCAGTGCGTTGATTACTTTGGGGAAATGTGCGTGAAAGGTAAACGCCGTGTACTGCCGTGTGCTGTCATTTTCTGTTTGCCGTCTGCCGCTCAACTTCAGTTGGCTGATTTATTTGGCCACCTTTTGGGTGGGCTGCCAGCTCCCCAGCTACCTGCTCCCAGCTCCCTTGTTGTGATTTCTCCCACTATACCGTATATATGTACAATGAACTTGGCTATGATTTTGCGTTGTTATTACGTGGCCATAAATCATCGCATCCCTGCAATAATAAACGTAAATTATAATAAAGCCAAATATTTGCTTTCCATTCAGCTTTGACAGGGGTTTTAGCTCAGCCAAATCCTTGAGCGAGTGACCAGAAAGTATTAAAGTTTTAAAAACGCTCTTTAAAACGCTTAACAAGCAGTTTCAAGAGGAAACTCTGACCTTAATTGCTAATGGACATTGAGCAGGCTTTCATTTATAATTAAAATGAAGTGATTGGCTGGGCAATATATATCTCAATGGCTCTTAAAACGAGCAGGAACTTGCTCAAAGGTTAAATTAGATCATAGATGAAATATTTGTAACTTTTTAACTTACTTAATTACATTTTCAAGAGTTCTATAAAGGTAACCGCTTGACTTTACATATTTTAATCAGTAATGTGTGCGTAAGTCACTTTAGTTATGAATTTTTTGTAATTATTGTTCATATACTCCTGTGTACATAAAAAGTAAATATTATTATTGGCATCTGTCTTTAACAATAATATTTTAAAAAGCAATTCATTCTGATTTCATTCGCTCACTCGCCCCGTTCAGTGTTAAATCACTGGCTTGTTTATACACAAATTAATTTCATTTCCATTTCCATTCAATGATTGTGGCGCGAACATCGCCGGATCGATGGAGCTCAGCCATTCTGGGTTATATATTTCAATTACGCATACGAACCGTTGACGCGGCCATAATGTCTCATTATGTTTGACTTGCGCTGGAAAACAATAAAATTAAGTTGGATGGACAGACCCTCGGACAAAACCACTTGACTGAAAAGCACAAACCGACTGTGTGTGCGAATGTTGTTCAAGTTTGGCCATTAAAAACGCATTAACATGGCACAATGGCTTGACAAATAACTCGAAACGCATTGGCTTTCCGCTCGGGCGTTGCGCATACGCCGTGTGTGCACGACAGCGTAAGCGAGCTTGGGGGGGGGGGGGGGGGCCCCTTTTTTT
>VNJZ01000323.1:0-59990 GCA_008042795.1 Drosophila asahinai | reverse complement strand
GGGGGGGGGGGGGGGGGGGGGGGGGAGCCTCTTTATGTCGCTTAAATGCGTTTTATCAGTGCAATTACGCACACCCAGCTGTCGATGGAGCCAAACAGAGCCACAAAAACCCCCATTGTCCATGCCAGCAGATGTCTTCATTAAGGTGACAACCGTGGGAAGTCTTTCTGGGTTATTTGCACCTGGTAATTATGGGGAATCTTTGCTTTGGAGGTTATAATTATCCAGAAATAAATGATATTTATGTCTTCTTTGATTATTTAAGAATCTATCAACTGCTTTGACTCCCTGTAACTACCAGGTATCGGATTATCTAAGCATTATCCTCATGTATTTTTTTGTCTGAGTGTCACCTGCTAAATTACAGACTAATGTAGGAGTATCTACTGCTTGATTTATTAGGCTTTCTATATATTCGCCTTGAATCCAAAAAGAATTCCCAGTCGTTTGTCATTTGACAATATTCCCAGCCGCCCGTCGTTCCTGCTTATCTGCACAGCAGGCAGCCAGCCGCCTGTCCTGGGATTCTGAATCCACCCTGAGCCCGCTGCTTCCTTTCTACAAATTACTTTAATACTTTTCGCCTGATGTTGCGCGGAAGTGTTTTACACACACGCACACACGTTCCGCGCAGCGCGTGTAACTTTTTCTTTCAATCATAAAATCAGAACTTTCCACCCTTTATGGCATAATCAGTGCATATATGCGAGCGCACACAAGGGATACGGAAATGGGTTACAAGGCGAGGAGAAAGAGCCGCGGGCTGCAATTGTCTTGTCTTTTATAGTTCCGCCAGTTGCCGGCACATACACTCACTAGAGATGCGAAGCGGACACAAAAAAGTACTTTGCTCGGCAAAAAGTTTACCATTTCGCATGAAATCGATGATGGAAAAGGAAATATTATTTTTGGTCCCTTGTTCTTTAATATCTCTTATGACTTAATTCCCTGGAATTTCCCCACGTCACCTCACAGATTGAGAGTCCTTCATTGTCCTTCTTGAAACGATGTCATCTCCGCGAGCATTCCGTTGGCCTTATGATCGCCCTATGGCCAGCTCCAACTGCCATTTAATTTGGCACTTAAGCCCGGGGCTGGGACTGATTTTTATTATAAAAGGGTTGCCCTGTTGTGGCTGATGCCCTCGTAAAGCGACTGACTCGGGGCGGCGGCATTAAATGGTATATAGTTTTATTGCTAATTCAATGCTAACCAAAGATATTGTCATAGATTTTGTGCCAGATACTGCTGCGCCGGAACATGGCGCTCACGTTGTCCTCCTGCACGAAGAGCTGGTAGCGCTTGAGGGTGTGCGGGTCGGTGGGCCCCCAGTTGGGCAGTGGCTCAAAGGCTTTGCGGATGCGGCCCCAGAGACCCAGAGAGGCGGGCTGCTTTCGGATGGCGGGGATGGCCCAGAAGAACACCTGGCCCACGCCGAAGGCGCTGAGGCACCAGCCGAACACTAAAAGGGATTTCTATTAGCCAGGACACGCGATTGGAGGGGTTAATCCGCGGCTTACCGTACACGCCCGACTGGTAGGTGTAGTCCTTGTACTGCAGCGGCTCGTACAGCGCCAGCATGTAGATGAGGATGGCGGTCATCAGCAGCGGCGTCACGACCGCCCAGCAGATGCGGTAGTACAGCGAGGTCTTGATGCCCAGCATGAACTGAACGTCCCGGCAGAGTCGCTTCACCCCGTAGATCCAGCCAATGGTCACCAGCTCGAAGATGGCCAGGACCAGGGCCACGAAGGTGGCTCCGTAGAAGTCCAACAGGTTGAGCAGGAACTGGCCGCCGGGGGTGATGTAGAGTAGGCCCAGCAGATAGCCCACAATGGCTATGCCCACCACGACAATCCAGTTCTTGAGGTGCACGAACTGATCCTTGATCACCGTGGACAGGCAGGAGGCCATGCCCACATTACTGCCGATGCCCAGGACGAAGAGCATGAGGAAGAAGAGCACGGAGAAGAGCTGCGGCACCACCTTGAACTTGGCTATCGCATCGGGGTACGAGATGAAGGCCAGGCCCGGCCCGCCATTGACCACACTCGCGATGTCCGTGGTGTTGTTCTCGTAGGCCAGGTTGCCCAGAATCCCGAAGATAATCACGCCCGACAGCAGCGACGTGAAGGTGTCCAGCGTGGTCACAATATTGGCATCCCTGCGGAACGGAGCGATAAGTTAATGGCCCGTCCGGAAGCGACGCCTCCACTCACCTGTAAATGTTGTGGCCAAAGCGGTTGTACGAGGAATACATGATGATGTTCCCGAAGCAGATGGCCAGCGAGAAGAAGACCTGGGTGACGGCGGCGTACCAGACCTGGGGCTCCAGCAGCTTGTGCCACTGCGGCCGGAGGAAGTACAGCACCCCGTCGAAGGCCCCGGGCAGGCTGAGAGCCCTCACCAGCAGGATGAACATGACCACGTACGGGAAGAGGGCCAGGAAGTAGGAGGCCTTGCCGGAACTCTTCACCCCCTTGAACATGATGCCGGCAATGATGACCCAGGCGACGGCCAGCGCCAGCGCTAGGCTCCAGCTGGGATACCCGATGCCGTCGTCGATGCTCGTTTTCTCGCGCAGAATAATGTGCCTGCGGGATGAAGGAGGTGATGAATGGCGCATCCTGGACACGGACACCTGCTGACTGCCCCACTCACGTGAAGTAAAACTCCGCCGAGGTGGTGCGCACTCCCGAACTGACCAAGCTGGTGTCCCTATCTTCCTGCGGCCCCGAAGCCAGACAATCGGGACCCCACTCGGCGCGGCAATAGCTCCACGGCAGCGTCGGGTAGAAGGAGTCCACGAAGTAGCGGAGGGTCAGGGCCATTAGCGTGGCGTAGTAGGTGGTCACGATGCCCGTGGCCAAGACCTGGCCATAGCCAATGCCTGTGGAGGAGCACCGATAAGAGTTATCCCTTGATTTAGCACAAAACTACACATGAGCATTGTGCAGAGCGATTCAAATTGCGTGCGGTTGTATTTCGTGAAGATTTATCGATAGGCTTTCGATTACATTGCCAGTGTTACCAGGCAGCAAAAGTAAAGAAGCTAGAGGCTGATTTTTAATTATAGTTTTTAGGTTTTTAAAACTTTTCAATTACCGTTTTTTAAAATTTGCGGCAATTTAATGGAAAATATTCAAATATTCTTAGTTATGGGTACTTTTTCTTTTGTTAATTCCTTTTCAAGGTCTTCTTAAGGACCTTGAGTGTAGTTTCAAGCAAAGTAATTCAAATCAAGAATGTTTAAACCCCACAACTAAATCTGTTTGAATTTAATGAAAGCTTAATTTTCAGAGTTGAAACTTATTGGAATTGAAAGCATTAAGATTTTAAAGGCAAACCTCTTCTGGATTACTTTGGTCACACTGTCCATCGGCTTGTTAGCTCAAATAATAGGCTAAATGCACAATTGACACTCAATTAGACATTAATTTCCCCACTTACCCCTCATAATGGGCGCGAAATCGTAGACCTTCACACTGCCGCGACTGGAGAACTGTCCCAGCAGCATTTCCAGGTAGTACACGGGCTTCCCCACCAGAATGAGGACGATGAGGTAGGGTATCACAAAGGCGCCGCCGCCATTTTCCAGCGCAGTGAAGGGAAATCTCCAGACGTTGCCCAGGCCCACGCTCAGCGCGATGCAGGACATAAGGAACTCGATATCGTTGTTCCAGCTGTCGCGCTGTTTGCCCGGCTCGCCCGCCTCCGCTCCGGCCGGATTGTCTCCGGGTCCTGGCGGATCTTCCGCCTCCTGCTCCTTCTGATTGCTACTGCCGCCATTCGCCACATTGTTGGGCTTGTATGCGCCGGGTATCGATATGGTTGAGGCATTCAGGGAACCCACAAAGGCCGGATTCATGTAGCCGTTGTTATTGTTGTTATTGTTGTTGGTGGCTGTGGTGGTGTCCATGTTGCAGCTGCAAATCAATCAGAAATGTGGTTGCAGTAGCCTTCAACTTAATTCGCTTCGACTTAAGGTTACTTCCCCCGGTGGTCAAGATTCGAGGCCCCCGATTATGGTCATTAGCCCAAACACGCTCGCTTGCCGGCTCAGTGGGACAAAGGCGGACAAGAGGGAGCTTGGCAAGTCACTGACCCACTGACTTAGACGATTACGCATTACATAACAATGGGGAGGTGCCGCCAGCCACACCGCCACCGATGCCGCCTCGATGCAGTGGAAACTGCATCAAACTGGTAAATGCAGCAGGCAAAAATCTGTGGCAATTTTGGCTGCCAAGCCTCAGGGCGAAACCAGTTTCCTGGCCTTTTCAGGGAAAGGTCTCCGAGCGTCTGGCACTTTTTTGTTTTGTTGCCATTTCGACTTGTTTATTTATTTTGCATCCGATACGGGGACAGCAATCTTTCCTGATATCTCAAATTTCACACTGATTTATTACTAGCTCTGGCATCTGAGGAATTTCCCATAGATAACTTTCCCATTGTCTTGAGATAGGGCACTATTAGCCAGAGAAAATATTTATCCTAGCGAGCTTGGAGCAGATTCTTTGGATTCTAGTCACGCATAAATAGAACCTCCTAATATGGGTTTCATGATGTTTGAGAGTGCTAGGTAGAAAGTGTATTTATTTACACACAACAGCTGAGCAGTCCTCTTCCTGATTAAAAACCAGTCTACAAACCAAGACATTGGCCTTGTTAACTTAGAAAAAACTCAAAAACAGGTTGATTGTTTATGGACAAGCTGTTACAGGCGGCTTTCATAATCGATTGATATGGTTTAACTATATGAGTCACTTAGGAAAAGTAACACCATATACTATAGAAATAACATAAGAGAATGCACAGAATTAGTTCCTAAACTCGTTTGTGAAAACAAAGCCATGAATATTTAATTTTTTAGAGGGATAATATTTATTTTGTGCTTTTATAAGTTCCAAGAAACAAGTACCTGGTTAAAAACCCAAAGATACTTCACATCACTGCCTATTTATAGCTAGGGTATTCACCCATCGACTCGATTGGGAACATTCCTTTGTTTGTTTACTTTTTCGGATGACTCGGATAGGTCGTGTCTGTTGTGTCTCTGAGTCTCGGAGTGTTTTGTCCGTTGCGCATGCGCAGCTGCTCCGTCGATTGTTCTCGTCGCCATGGAAAGTGAAGGCGGCCCTGCAACTCCGGTGCCTGCTCGGCTGTTGCAACTCAAAAATGTCAGAGAGGAACGTGCTGGCTGCAATTACTTGCTAACTTGGCCCAAACAAAACAAAGCGTGAAGTGCGCTCCACACCAAACTCGATAGCAACACCACACGGCACGTTCCCCGCCGACTCTGTTGGTGGTGCGATAAAGCCCGTCTGTCAGCCCCACTTACGTTCTAAATGGGTTTTTATTATTTTATATTGGCAAGAGTCAATTATTTAATTGCACCCGAGGAGCCGCCGCTTTCTTGTCGCTTGCAGATCTCTTTGTTACCCTTTCTGTTTAGGTTTAATGCACAAAAGAGAGTTTAATGGCTGATACCAATCCGACATTTTAATTTAATTACGATCCTATGCTATTTTCTGGCGGGAAAGTATCTTTTTCGCTTATCTTGCTCTTAGGAATCGTAGTATATTATGGCCTGTCTGATACAAAGCTGTATTTTAATTAAGTCAAAGCATTCTGTGAGGTGTCTTTCTGGGATTACTTCCTCACTTATCTTGCACTTGCATATCGTATAGTCTGCAGACATGCGATTCTAGAATCTTTATGGTTTCAATAAAGATATCGCGAGGGCAGAAGTTTCACAACGAATCGAGAGGGCGCCGGGCAAATTGCGGAACCTTCATCATCTGCACATCACTTTTCATTGGGCTGACAGCTTTATTTGTTTTATTTTTTTGCTTGTTACCTCAACAGGTTTTATTGGAACCAAAAAACAAACAAAAAAACTCTGTGGGAGAGTTCGGCGTTTGGCTACGTCACCAGTCTCAATGGCTATTTGAATTATATGATTTTATTGTTAACTATATATCCCGATCATATCTAATGTTTGCAGTTTGCGCACGCGACGCTTGAGATATGGTTCTTATGGTTTTACTACCCGAAGGATTTTGGCAGCTGGCACTTAAAAAGTAGGTTAGGGAACTTATTTTATTACTTTTTTCTCCACTTTTTAGTATCTTTTATGACTCGGGATCAGCAATGTGTTCTCAGGTGTTCTGGCAGCCTTAGCATGGTTTTGTTCGATTCACGGTTGGTTAAATCACTGTCTCCAGCACAAATTATTTAACATTTATTTAAAGTTTGATGTACTATCTGTTTTGCAGTTGGGTTACGACCGTAAACAATTGAGTTCCGTGGAAGTATTCAAGCGAACCGCTCACCGCTAGCGCCAAAAGCTCACTGAACGGGCTCGGTCTGCCCAGCGGCGTCTCTGGCGCTCGTTTTGAGGAATAAAAACAAAGCAAGAAATAACTCGAAAACCACAACAAAAAGCTAAAAACAAAAAACCCAAAAGAAAACATACGAGCCAAAGGTGTTTTTGGGGAAGTTGGCGCCTTAAAGTTGACATAAGCCAAGGTAAGTGAAAATATGAAAATTGAGTGATTATCAAACGAACTTGCGTATGCGCCGTTTCTTGTTTGTAACACCTGTAAGTGGGGACGTGCTTTCAGAAGAGTCAGTGACATGAACTCTATTTGGTTTGTCAATTATTTCTAATTAAACCTTTTCCTTGTTTCCCAGAACTTGGTGCCTTGAACTTTGTACATTAGTAATGTGGTTTCTTGGTTGTTTCTTAGGGTCAATGGACTTCCTTAGACCTCATTAAGAAATAAAGAGTAAATAAAATTATAATGATTAATGTAATCATACTTTTCTTTACTGTTTTTAAAAGGTGAAAATAGAATGTCTGCAAGAATAAATATTACTAATTATATAATAACATTATGTAAATTAAAATGGTGTTCTTATTGTAATACTTATTCAAAGGACTCTTAACGTTTTAAGTTCATTATTACATTTCTTCAAATTTTATTAATAAATTTGATAATATATCTCTATTTTCTTCAGTTTACAATTTTTCCCTGAGCTCCATGTTTGTTTTTTAGCTTATAGTTTTATGTTTATTTAGGTCTCATAAATTTTAAAATGTTTGAATTCTGATATCTCGGTTTCTCTAAACTTGGAAAAAAAAAGACGGCCCTTTGGCTATATCTGTTTAATTTTTTAACTATTTTTTTATTTTTAAAAATTAAATAAAATCTCGAAAATCTGTGGTACAAAATGCAGAAAACAGAATTTCAAAAAATCTCTTTTTATTTAATATTACAAAAAAAAAACCGTAAAAGGAAAAAAAAAATTAGATCTAATAACCCGAAAGTCACTTGAAGGAAAAAGGTGCCCTGCTGTTTAGCTATAGCTCTGTTATTTTTTATTTTTACAATTTAAATATAATCTTGAAACTATGTAGTATTAGAAACAAGAAACCAAAATTAAATTACCTTTTTCTTTATATTACAAATAAATCCTTAGAAAGGGTAATTTTCGCTGTTCAACTGTAAATAACCCCTATATTTACCTCATCTTGCTTCAGCTTTACTCACTTTAATCTCTATTTATTGCTAACACTCTATACCAAATAATCGTTCACTTTTGATTTCTACCTTGAAGTGCCCTTTTGGTGGTCAATGGCTGTCTAAAATTAGACCGAGTTTCCCTGGAATCGGATAGCAGTTCTTAGCTGGAAGTCATTAATAAGTGTTGTATAATTGCCCTGGACACAGATTATCAAATGATTAAACCCAGACTGTTTGCCCAAGTTTCGATTAATTGTTATTGTAAACAAATAAAAACAAGGTGGTAAAGCGTGGCACAAGGTAAAACCCGAAATTGATAAGGAAGCGCCATAAAATTGTTATAACGATGCGGTAGTTGGCCAATTGCAGTTTCTGGGCCGTGGAAAAATGCGGCCAAGTTGGTGGCTTCCAAACGGACACCGCACTGCATTTGGGCCACGAAGGTAATGGCGTTTGTTTCTGGCCATGTTTGTGCTAGGTGTGTGTGCTGTGAGTTAGAGCAAACATTTTAATTGGATGCAAATTTTCGACACTTGGCTGCTGCGGTTCGTTTACCGGCTGCGGAAGGGAGCGACCGAGCCTGGCTGGAGTGGCAAACAAATTTCGGTTTTCCCTGGCATTATCACGCAAAATTGACCGCAGCAAATTTACAGCACTATTTCCATGTGAGCGGCGTTGCGTTGGTCTATTGATCACAACAATTCAATTAAAATCTCAACGATGCCGGGGCCAAGTGCTGGAAAATGGCAAAAAGCGCCCTAAATCGCATTCCGGCCAACAAACGAATTACAGTAATGACATTTATTTTTACTTTTCAATTATGTACTCGGCCGGCCATAGTATATCATATGCTATGAAGGGCCGGGCCCGGGCGAGTGACCACCCGCAGGAATTAAATCTTTTTGCCATTTAAAATGTAATTAATTTTTAATGCACGCACTGAGTATGACGTTGACGGGTTTAATCTGTCTGTTTATGGATGAATTTCCACCCAGGCCCCGATTACGGGCTTTGCATGTGTTTCTGTGGCTTATTTATTGGCCGGTCGGTAATTGTTCGGATAAAAGACTTAGCAACAATGTTTCGCAATGGCCCGATATGCAGTTAATTCGATTAATAAAAGCTAATGAGTGCTGTAAGTGTGTGCTTGATGTTGATTGTAATTTAAATAAAACAATTGCCTTAAAAAAGCCATAAAAAAATACAAACAATAAAATGCGGGAATTTATTATTTTTATTTTGTTTACTGCCTGCTTTAGTTTTTATAAACAAAAAGGAATTCAGAGTAATTATCCTGGTCAGTAGTGGGGTCCCTGCTTAGCGGATTTAATTTCTTGCCTGTATTTCGGCTCTTTTATTTGCTCATTTAATTAGCCATTCCGTCTGGTCATTCCATTTAATTTCGGCTGTCTGTTTGCCGGGTTGAATTCATCAACAATTACATGAATTATCTCTAGAACTTCACTAATTTAGCCGGACTAATTTGGTATTTTAATGAGGCTTAGCCGCAGGCTAAATGAGAGAGCAGAGAGCAGCAGCAATGAGCACCAGCGAACTGTGAATTTATGGCCAGCGAGCATTTCGGATTCGAGTTGACAAAAAGTAAAAGCCACTTACAAATTTTCCCAGTCATTTATCAAGCGTGAGGAGGGCATAAATCTCGTCTAAGCAAATAGCAGTGACAACACAACAACCGTCTGAGCCTGAGGTAAGCGGTACTAGTCTTGGCCAAAAGTTAAATCCAGGCCGTGGCCATAATGTGGCGCGGCACGCAATTGTCTTTGATGCAGAGGAAGAAAGGGATTCGAAATGGTGATCTATTGAACTTTAATTTAGTCAGAAAAATTTTTATCTTTAGGGTTTTAAACGGAAAATCCTGCTAAACATTTTTTAGAGAGGTTATTTCTGAATTTTAAACATCACTTCTTAAGTATCTTCAATTTTTTTAATTACAAATATATTTTAAATATTTATAATATGTATAATATATTTCCGTATAAGCATCTTAGTTTGTCTTAAATGTTTTAATTGGGATTTGAAGTGTACCTATTCCTTATTTAAAGATCCTAAAAAAATCCTAAAATACTCTATTTACCCAAATATTCTCAGAGTGTACTTCGCTATCCATAGAAAGTCGACAGGAGCTGGCATTAAATTTTATGGCATTCGACTGTTGGACATTAAAAACAAAGGACAACAAATGTCGCGCCGCTGACAAAGGACAATGAGGCAGGTTAACGTGGCTGTTTTAGCGGCAAGTGGCATATGGCACGTGGCAGGTTGGCAGCCTGATTTATGCACTCGAGTGAGATGAAAAATTGATGATTTAAGACCAACCTCACAGTCAGCAGTTGAATGCCTCCTTGGGGTGCCATTCTGCCACACTCTGGCTGGGTGTGAAGTGTGATCCGGCTCAACTCTGGCCAAACTTGATTTGATCCTTATCCGGTGTTTACTTAATTAAAATTCCAGCAACTATCGGAGCAAGAGGTCCTAATTGAATCTAAGCTGCTGCAACTTTTACATCGAGATGCTGCCGAATTAGTTGGGCTTGTACTACATATATGAGTTGTGGCTGGGCAATTATCCGGATTACCTTTACGGCTGCTCCGGCAAAGTAATTGAAATGAAATGTAATTTAGTTGGCATCTGTGTGCTCCGGAATGCGCTGCAATTTGCCTTTGCTGGCGAGTATCTTTTGAATAAAGAGTTTTTGGGGTTGGCTGCATTCCAGCCAAGGGGAAATTGCTCGTAATCTTGATGCTGCCTGCTGCTGCTGGCACACGAAATGCCACAAGTGTCAGGCACTCGGGCACCCCATTGTTGCATACTTTCGGGCGGCGCCATTTGAATAGAAACCACATTAATCATACGCCCGGCGTGCCCTGTTCCGGGAAAAGAAAAACTAATTGAGCTGTGGCCGCAGCGAATGTCGCTGCACTGGTGCAACGCTGCATCCTGCTCCTTTTCGGTCCTTGTCGCCTGTCCTTTTTGTGTTCGCTCGCTCACTTGGCATATCACGCATACGTCACATTGTCCACATATCAGCGTTGCAGTATATTAAGTCATTCTGTCGTGGGGCTACTGGGTGAGTGTGTGTGCCTGTGTATTTACATGTCTAAGAGCTTGTTAAAGTCACGTTTCTGGCAAATTCTATTATATTGTAAAGCATTTTCCGTATTTTGCGGCGAGTGCCAAGCGGCAGCTGCCATCTGGCAGTTCGCTGCATGCCATAAAAATGTCTACGCCACACGCAACTTGACTCCGGCACTGGGGTCAGGACTGAGAGAGAGAGTAGGGGTCCCATCGCTCCGGCCGGAGCGCATTTCGTGCGTATGGAAAAAGCGGAAGAAGGTTGGGGCGGATGGAAGGGGCAACAAAAATCTGCAATTCATGCAATTTTCATGGAAAATTTGCCGCGCCAAAAGAACAGAGCAAACACACACATCCTCGCACTCGCCCATGAAGGACATCGTCTAAGGGCACACACAGTATAGTATGCATGTGTATTAGGATCTGTGCTTTGAATGTCAAAATATTTGTGTGTTTGGCATTTCAAGCGTTAAATTTTTGCTGTCAACGCTGCTCCCAGAAAACTCTATCTCTCGGTGTATTGTCTGCCACTCCGACAGAGGCAGAGACAGAGAGATATTTTTGAGGTTTTTCCCTCTCCGTTCTCTGGCAAATCCACCGACGGAATCCAAATTAATTTGCCTAGCACGTGGGCCTCAGTGATTATGTCTCAGTGGATGCGTGTTTTTGTTTGCATTTGTCTTAAGTGCTAAAGTCCTTGGCTTGATGCTTTCGAGATTACGGCTTACGTGAGCCATCGTCCCGATTGGGAGTTGGGCGTGCTGTGTATGCTTCACTGCAGACCCAGCCCCGTCGGGACACTTGATATGACATTCAAGAAATATCCTTAATAAATTGTGGCAATTATTCTCCGGCTGCTTAAGCGATTGAGCATTTTTCGGCACTCGGCAACTTGAGATTTCATAGATATACTCGTACTTACTGTGTGACAAACAAAATCGATATCAACTGCAGATATATCCCTGGGTTATGACTACTCTACTATTAAGTGTTCTTGGAATTTCAGAATTTGGAATTGAAAGAATGCAAATTTAATATTTAGTGTATTTTACTTATTTATGGAACTACTTGTACTTTGGACTCAATGTCAAGTAAAATAAATCGTACGAAATACCAAAATAAAAAAAGATGCTTAAAAACTAATACAACTGAAATAATGGTGGGACCTTTTTTTATCCAGAATGGAAATTGTCAGCTTAGTTTATGGGATTATTTTATTTATTGTATGATTAGCAAAATTAATTAAATGTAAACTAACCCTGGAATACGAAACGAAATCTACTTGTTGTTTTTTTCTTATTCTCGTCAACTTTACTCGTCGTCTTTGCATGTCGTCTTTACTCGTTGTTCTGCTTTCGTCTTCGTCATTCTTACTCGTTGTCTTGATCGTCGTTTGCTTATTGTGGTTACTCGTCCTTTTGCTCTTAGCCTCGTTGTTTTAACTCGTTGGTCTTCTCGCTCATATAAATGGTTGTTGTCTAGGGTATTGTTTGTGTACCTTGATGCAAAGTCACCCCATATTAATATGGATCGCCTTTTGTTACTAGCTCGATCACCTTGTCTTGATGGTACTTGGCCTGGCCAGATGTCATCCTGCTTATCGGGGGCAACCCCCTGGATGTCCTTTCAATCTTGGTTAATACCAGGACTCGCATTTTCCAAAGACCCTCTATAATTCTTTCCCCATTCGCTTCTAAGTGCCCAAAAGTTAGGTTTACAAATTTGATAAAATTGTATTCCCTAAATGAAAGTCCTTCTTAGATGAGTTTTGCTTTAATCCTAGTGCTTTAAGCTTATGTTTCCTCTCATCCTGCGCTGCCGTTAGATTCGAGTGGCGCCCAAAAGCAGGCAATGAAAACAAAGAAGATAAATAAAGACGAAAAGCAGCCAGGAGCAGACGCCCTGCTCCGTTCTGGTCCGCCCTGTCACCGCCCACTTTATCCTTCCGCTCCGCCGCAGATTTGTGGCCGGAGTGAAGTCTAAAAATATGCCGTTGCCGTCGCCGTCGCCGCCGCCAGCCACGCCCCCGGAGGACTAACAGGATGCGGGATCCAGCCCACACGTGATGTTTGCGGTGCTGGAATGTTTGCCATGGCTGCATGTGGAAAGTGGCACATAATTAATTCAAATTAATTACGAATTGTGTGGAATTAGTGCTTGTGGCAAGCCCTGAAATGAGCCCCAGATCCAGACCCTAGCCAAGAGACGACGGGTCGATGTTCGGCCTACATTTCCGAGTAGATTTTTCAGTCCGTCCCCTCAGAGCATATTATATTCTTCCCCTAAAATGTTAATCCCCCCGGCAGCCAGAAGTCGAATGTCGGGAGGCCTGCCATTGTTTGTTTGCCTGACCCAATTAGTGCAAAATTTGCAACAAACTCATAAACTGAGGCGGCCAACTGCAGCGAGCAGGAGGCGTGGCCTGGTGGCGATGGCCCGACATTTATAAATCAATTATGCAGCGATTGCATGCTCATTAGTGTCAAACTCAATTAACGCTTTGACAGCTTGCCCGGGCATAGAATGGAATAGAGGAGCCAAAGAGAGGCGACAGCGACACGGATTGAGGTCACTTCCGCTGTCCAGTGTCCGCTGTCCAGTGCCCGCTGTTCACTGCCCGTCAACTCAAGTTCAAACTCGTTAATTGGCTATGCTGATCAGGATACCGGAACCGCTTGACCTCTGCCACTGACAGGAGCTGCAGTGATTAGCAAAGATAATGAGCTGAAGGCCCTTAATCGATTGCTGGCCAACGGAAGTGATTATGGGTTGAATATTTCGAGCATCACTTTCAGCTTTACATCTCGAGGGGATTAGTTTTGATATATAATTAAGGGGGAAAAAATATAGAAAATAAAAAGCATTTCAGTAGGAGAGTAAAGAGTACTTATATCCATATTTCAGTCATTTTTAATACCAAAGAGCTTGACTTATACCACTTTTAACACTTTTAGAAGGAAGTAAAGTTTAAGAAGTCATCCCGAGAAAGGAATACATTCCAAGCTATACAAGGGCCTCCCAGCATCTTTCGTTTTACACTTTCTAATAATAATAATATTGCTAATATTGCACTAAAATTCGTGACAACACTAGCAATGTCAGAAACAGCTTTGTATCCAAGCTTTAGCTTCCCCTTGACTAAATCTTTACATATCCTTACCTAATAAATTGTACAAATATATTTAATAGTTTCTAACCTTATATTAATGATACAATCAAAAACAGTTGTGCAGTTTTTAGTTCTTGTATCATTTAATAATGAAGGAAGTCCTCTAGTTTATTTGCATAGCTCACTTTAATAAATAAAAATGTTTTTAGAGCTTGAAAAATGAATATTCCCTTCTCCAGCTACTTAATAAAGCAAATAACTAATGCCATACCTCTTACCAGATCTCATAAATACAATTCTCCAACTCAAAGCCAAACTTTCTTTGGACTTTGCCTTGCCCAGTTAAAAGATTGGTAATCTTGACCGACCTTCGTTCTGTCATCAGCTATGCTCTTGGCAGACTCCGGGGCATTGGAGACCACAGACAATGCCCGGGCCGAATCCATTCAGCCATATGTGCCCATTTCCAGCTCCGACCGGTGTTTTATATCATAATTGCAATCTTGCATAAATGCGTGCGCCCGAGTTTTTGAAGTGCGCCAAATGGGTGAGAGTGTGTTTATGGGTGCCCCTGGCTCTGTGTGTGTTGGTATCGGTATTCCATGTTTGTTTGTCCTTCGGATCGCCATTTTAGTATGCGTCTTTTTACAGCAGCAAACGGTAAAAGCAATCCCAGGCAGAGCCCAGCCATCTATGGAATCGCAGCAGCCATCATTATCATCGTCATCGTCATCGCAGTCGCCGGAACACGTGTTCTCCCCTCATCCTGCCTGGCACCAGACCAGCCTCGCCATGTCCATGACACACTTGCTCCACAATCTGTGTTAGTGTGAACGACATGTGTGTGTGTTGTGTGTGTGTGGTGTGTGTGCTTTCCATTGCATATCACAGTGTTTGCATCTGTGACCACCTCCAGCCCAAACCAGACCGCCCGCCCATCTGCAAACATGTGTTGTGTGCTCCTCCTCCTCCTGCTCATCCTCCCCAGAAACGCATTGAAACGCGTTTTGTTAGCTCTGGCTGGTCAGCAGAGGAGCATTGAGGTCACTTGGCGTGCATGTTATGGCCCAGCCTCCCCGTCAGAGCCCACCTTTGGGACGGATCCCACCGCCGAGTCGATTTCCCTGACTTCTTCTTTCAGGCCACGCCACGTTTGCTCCATTAGCACTCAATCATTGGCTGATAGCGGAGCCACTCGTGCATCAAATTAATTCGAAACACCAAGCGGGAATGTCATCAATAACGTTCATCGGATTGGTGGCGGCTCCAAGACGGGAACAAGTCCCTTCTTCCCGGCATCCCGCCACGTGACCAAGTTAATTTGGCGTTCTGGCCACAAACAATTAGTAAGCAAAACAAAGCAATTACAATCGCCAGCGGGGTGTGAGGGGGTGTGGAATTTTGGATGAGGGAGTTTGGTGTTTGGAGGGAAGGCTAGACTGTCGTGGAGTTACACTAGTCATCACAGGATATTTAACCTTGGACGAGTACTGAAAGAATATTATACATATCAGCTTGTTCATAAAATAGTTAAGGTGTTTTTGACAGAGGTTATTACTTCTTTAAAATGATCTTTAAAATTCGATACAAAATATTTAAATATTTAAACATTTCTCTGTCTAAAACTATCCTATAAAATTTGTCTTCTTAGCAATAATATAAACTAGACTCAAAGTTGCTTCCGTGGAGCATTGGGTAGTGTGCTGGACTATGACTCTGATATTCACGAGCTCGTAAAAATTTTATTTAGAACTGTTGTGAGTATTTTTAAAAAGATTTAGATATCTGAACATAATTTTAATTTTTTTTTTTATTTTCGATTGAAAGCACTAAAATATAAAATAAATTAATATAGCAAAAACAATATAAACGAGAAAAGGCTCAAAGTTGCCTAAGTGGAACGATGGGTAGTGTGTTGCACTATGAATTTGATATTACAGAGTTCAAGTCCAAATCATTTCAATTGTGTTTAGAAATGTTGTAAGGATTTTTAATAGAATTTTGTCTATTTGTATTTTCTAACAGTTTACATTTTATTTTATTTGAAATAAAATCAGTAAAGATTTCGATTAATCATCGTATACTTTTAGGCTCAAAAAAATTCTGTTTTCAAGTCCCTGGTGTAAACTCTTCATGCCCATAAATATTAAGGCCAGTACTTAACCCACCGAACTGAACTAAACTCCATTTATGCTAACCAGTTTTGGCCTTTTCGCTGCATAGAACCATTATCGCTTTCGGTGGCATCAACACTCCCTCTCGCACACCCACACAAGAGGACCTGCCGCTTAATTTGGGCACATGTCTGCGTTAGTTGGCTCAATTAAAATGCCTCGGCGGTTGGATTGCGGGTGCTTTGGCCTGTGGCCACGAGTCCCACTCCCCCTGCCCCCAGTCTGTGGTGGAGCTAACTCTTTAATGGCAGCTGCAGGATATCCATATCCATATCCACATATCCCCATACAGGGCGAGATCCACTTCATATATCACGGGATTAGCGGCGAATCTGGAATGTTTTTAATGATAGCGAGACCCTGAGACAAAGTGCGCATAAAGTGCATTCAAAATGGCATTATCAGAGCCCCTCGCACACATTTATACTTAAACCCCAAAAGGGTGAGAGGTCGGTCGGTGGGGGTTTAAAGGGCAGAACATCAAAGCTGAATACGTGCCACGGGGCTTTTATGCAAATTTTCGCTGCCAACCTTTCGCATGCATTTTATGCATGCCCCTGCCGCTTTTCCGTTTTACAGAGCTTTTCCCTATCTTTTTTTCTGAACGGGTTTTCTCCCTCGTTCAATTGGCTAACAATTCGATTTTATTTGATTTAATTTCGTTCTTTTTATCTCGTTTATGGCAACGGCGGATCCGAGCGGGGAGAGTCGAAAACTTTTTGCTTTAACTTGGCAAAGTCAATTAGGCCAACTGTGCAAACATTTGTTTACACACTCACCGACTGGTTGTGAAGTGGGGGGACCAATGGACCATTTCAACTCGCTGCGACTACAAAACTGCCATTGGCAACGTTTTGCTTAATTAACATTAAATTGTGTTGTACTAGAGGCGTCCCCCGCCGAGTCTTATCTTCTCCAGCCCCCAAAAAAGTGTTAAGACAAAAGCAAATTGCCACTAAATTGGCACTTAAGGAATTTCGCTGAGCTGGCCGAAAAGACGATGTCCTCCTGAGGCTGTCCGTTCTCTCACCTCCTCCTCTGCCGCCTTCGACGACTGTCAATTAAAGCCGAACTGATGTTTAAAAATTTAATTATGAAAGTTAACGAGTTTATTTTGAACTAGAACCAGCAGCTGGCTCCCAGAACTTTAAAATTGCTGATTAAAAAATCCTGCGAGTGTCAGCAGAAAATATTAGTGAAGGATCTTTGAGCCAAGTTTGAAAGCCAAGCCGCAATTCTTGACTTCATGCATTTAATGGTACTTTAAGGCAAATAGGTTTCTCTTTGGTTTATAGCTTTTATATAATTTAAAGATTTTTTCTTTTAATAATATTTAATATTTACAAAGAAACCCTTTTTAAAAATAATGCTTACCAGTAACAGTGCTCCCTATTGTGAAAATGAAATACCCAGTACCCAAAGCTTTGTGCGTTGAACTTATAGACTGATGTACTTGGCTTTCTTTCTGAGAATTTATCTCATACAAACGGCAAAATGTCGCTCGTTATCCCAGAGAGGCTCAGCAGGTACAGCTAATATAATGTTTAATAAATTCCATGTCCATCATCCCATTCTCTAAATCTGTAGGTATTTTCTTGGATACTTTAAATCCTTCAACATTTCTTACCTTAAAATGCAATAACATTGAATAAATAAATAATTCTCTCCTATTTTTAAGGAACCCTTAAAAAGTCGTTCGTTCACTCCACGCTTCCAAAGTTTCCCTTAAACTCAAACCCATTTAAATCGAATTTCGGTAATTCCCCCGTCCCATTTCGGCTTCAAATTTCAATTAAGATATTCAAGGGAATTGATTAAACTTATTTTCGACCATTAGCTGCAACATCTTTGAACACTTAGCCCTGCAGTTTTGCAGTTTTGGCCGCTGTTTTGTTGTGGCCTCTCGCCATTTAGCCTTCCGGGGCACAAAGGAAGCCTTCATTAGCAGGCAAACGACTTTTAAATTTGCTTCTAATTATTGTGCATTTGTTGGGCAGTTTTGCATTTCCCTGCTTGACTGGCCGCCTGGCCGCCGCAGCCCAGCCACTTCATCCTCATTTTCCGGCTGCTGTTGCTGAGAGGGCTCCTCCGCCGTGTATTTATGTGCCAAACGTTGCATTTGTGCAGTTTTTAATGAGTTTTTGTTGTTCCGCCACGCAGTTCGGGAAAGTTTTGCCCGGGAAAGGCCTCGGGAGCATTGGGTGCAACTGATGCCACTGGACTGACTAGATGACAGACTGAGTGGAAGCGCTTGACTTGGCCGCCCGACTGACCTGACTCTGAGCTCTGGAGGCACTCGAAAAACTAATCAGCGCTGGCAAAACTTTTTCCTGGCCGGCTTTCGGTATCCTTCGGTTGCTTTTTCTCGCCCTCCTGGCCAAAAGACTTTACAACATAATTAAGATTGTTGCAAGCAACTTGAGTGCGTTTAATGAGGAACGGCCAAGGAGTCGAGAGCTCCAGACTCGCTTTTCCTTGTTTTCCGCAAAACTTTGCCAGCCGCGGGGAGGTGGCGAGGAGGGGGTAACATTTTCGGGCTCGTTACTTATCTTGCTCATTTCCTTTCAGTGCACTTTTGTGTTGGGCATTAACATGGTCATTATATCCTGGATCCCGGCACCTCCGCTTCCTTCCCGGTCGGTGGCCACTGCACATAATATCCGTTGGCCTGCCAGCAGCCACTTTCCACTTTCTTTGCGGTTATTTTTTGCGGCCTTTGTTTGAATTACGAGCGCCCCTCAAGTGTTTTCCGCACTCTCAATTGCATAATCATAATCATATGACTTTCCGGAGTGGGCTTAGTGGTATGATCCAAACGGATATCCCCATCTGTATCTGTTTATCCCATATACTGCGCTTTTGTTTCGCACCTCTGGCCATAAAACCAACTATTATTCGCACTCTCTAATCTCTAATGTGCTAAAAGTTGAGCGCACGCTCCAGTGCTTTTATGGCCTCAAAGGCGTGGAAAACACGCCGGGAAATCCCCTTATCTCGCTCAGGCTCCCCTCCTCCCGCAGGGCAGTATTCTTGGAGCATTTAGTTTTCATTATAGGCACTTGACTGAACAATTTTATTGTGCTCTGCTTATAAATAATGCTAAGCGGTGAGTCTTGTTCCTCCCGTGTTGCTTTTAATTTATTTCTAATTTATTTAGCGATTTTGTATTTTTATAGGTACTTATTAAGACCTGAACCAGGCAAAGAAGATGGTGATGAAAAGATGGAAAGGAGGTAACGTTAAGTTGCTAGCATTTTACATTTACTTCTTTCTTGTTTTTATTTGTGTAATTATTAAATTTTAAATTTATGCTCTCGAAAATTTGAAGCAATACTTTTTGATTTAATTCCTCTTCTGAAAAAACCTTAATTAATACAATTTTACAGATGTTACAGAAACTAGGGAGCTTTTGCTGTATTTAAGTCTAGCAAGTTTTAACCAATTCTTTTATGAAATGGGGAAAAAGTGTGACCTTTCGCATGGAAGTTTACTATGAATTCAGGCCACAATCAACTTCATTATGCATAAATTAGGTGGCAACGCCAAGCAAATAAAGGTAAACAAGTTAAGCCAATCGGTGCAGAAAAAGGCAATTTTACTAAAAATTGACATAGAATGGATGATGTTCTTTTGTACTGATGCCTTAGCTTCTTTCGCTGGTGAAGAAGGACAAATATAATTGGGAATTCTCTATCTTGTTTCGTTTATTAATAAACAGCTGACCTCAAACAGTGTGACCTAATTTTAAATGTGTGGCATCTCTGCTAAAATCATTTAATGAATTTGCCTGTTTCCTATAAATATCACGTATTTCAAAATCATGATATTGATAGCTAAATAAAATAATACCTAATTACTTAATTTAGTTATAATTTGTTTTACCTTAAAAATACATTATAAATGCAAACTAGTATATACTTCTATGCTTTTTGTCACGCACCAACTTTTGCTGCATTCAAACCAGGATTTTTGATTTATTTCCCATTCAACAGGCTCAACTCTGCAGCTTTTCCGATTCCAGTGCAGTTAGAGGCCATCTGCCAGCTTAGAGTATCTCCATTCGAATTTAATCCTTTCACGGGCACTGACCATTTGCCTGAACCTGAACCTGGCTCCTGCATTCAGCAGGGAAAACAATTTGAAAGCGCAAAATTGCTAAATCGACTAAAAGGGATGATTCCGTTCGAGTTCAATTAACAAACCAACATGCAAATATGGTTCAAAAAATCAAGTTTGCATGCGCTTTTCCTGCCATTCTCGTTCTCTCCTCATTTTGCCATGGTCTGCTCTCCATTTTTTCTGTGGCTTCTCATTGCTGGGTGCTAAATGTCAGCAAATGCAATTAAATCGGCAATGGCCAGCCGGGGGAGAGATGGGACAAGGGGATGGGATTTCCCGGGGGGACTGGACGACGACGACAAGGGTTTAGCTTGGCGCGTTATAAAATTATGAAGCGAAATTGGATTTAAAAACAGCCAAGCCAAGCTGTCCTGGTCGCTCTCAGAAGTGGGAAAAGTGGGAAAAGCTGATGAAAGCCGGGCGCCATTAGCGCCATTTTCCTTGGACATGTCCATGTCCTTCGCATCCGCTCCTCTTCGTCTTCGTGCGCTGCGGCTGCTGCATTTGATGAGTTGAAAATTGTAATTAAACTGCGTTTGTTGTCATTGCATTTAAAATAAATAATAATAAATAATGCATAATAGGGCGGAGCGGGACAAAAGCCGGGGAAATGAATGGAAATGAAGGCGCGGCGGCGCTTCTCCCTCGTTATCCCGAGAGCTGCAGCCGTACTTAACTATTAAAACTTTGGCAGCGGCAACTCCATAAAATGACGTGCGAAAAACGAGGAAGAGCGATGAAATGAAAGAAAACTGTCCGGAATAAAAGGAAAATATGGCGGCGAAGGCTGAGCGCTGAGCACTGAAAAGGGTTTTCTGAAAACGTTTTCATTAAAGTGAAACGCAAACATTTCAATTAAGCAGCGACTCTAAGCTGATTTCAATCTGGCTAAAAGGGATAACTTCCGGCAGACGTTTCGTCCTGTGCCTTTTGCCTTTTCCGCCTGGCTGTCCTTCGGCTTTCGGTGTGTGTGTGAGAGTGTTCGTGATGCGATCGCAGTTCAAATGTTAGGTCACAATTAAGAGGGCATTGGCATTTCCTTGCCCTCCTTGGCCCGCCTTTGCTGAGGGTCTAAATCAGCGATTGACATTAATTTTGCATTAGCCAGCGCCTTGGCCCCTGCTCGTTGCTCCTTTGTCGCTCATACGCCCCGTTGTTCGCCGAATTAAATTATGCGCGCTAGCCATAAAAAAAAGCAACTCGAGTGGCCATTGTTTCCGGCTTGGCACAGTTCCGAGTGCCAGCCCCAAGCCCAAACCCAATTCCGAACCCAATCCCAGTCCCTGGCTCTGGCTTATTTTATTTTCCAATTAAGTAAATTTCGTGAGCCAGACCAAGGAGAAGAGGCCTCCCCCTTTTGTTGTGCACATCACAAAGGGGCGACTACTACAAAAAGAATAAATGTTTTCCTCGTTGGGCTTCCTTCCCTCCTTGGATTCCCGCACACATCAATAAATGTTGCGTGTTCCCGGGAAGGAGCTTCTATAACTAATCGCCGGGTTTCGCCGCTCGGCTTTAATTGATTCAATGTCTAAATATCCTAAGCACATTACCCGGCCGCCCACAAAGTCAGCTTCATTACGATTGGGGACTTTGATGTGTGAAGGCTGGACGGGACTCTACTCGTAAGAGTATGTAGAAGGCAGACAGCAGACGGATTTCAATTTGCCCGTCTGTCTGTCTATATCTGCGCTAATGCCAGACGCTCATTCAATTTGTATTACATTCTGTATGCTATATGGACTTAAGCATTGTTATCATTTTTATGGGCTTAATCGGTGGGAGCCGATAATGAGCTCATTGTGGGTAAGTCGGGTTAAATGAAGCCTTAACGAGATGCGGGTTAAGGCGAAGCGGGAATCAATATTTAAATGGGCTGAAAAAATGGGAATATGTTGAAGGAAATGTGCTTAACAAATTGTAATAACACTTATTTTAATTTTTAGAAAGAGCAGAGAGTTAAATTATGTTTACAAATTAAACAATAAATATGGTTAGTGGTTCTTTGTTTCAAATATAAACTTACAGAATTACTACGCATCTGTTGCTGCTTAAGAATTATTTAAATAAAGTTATTGGTATTTTATATTATATTTTCTTTTAAAAGGTCAAGTAGTGGGGAAATGTGTTTCAATAATTGTACTAACATTTAATTGAGCTAAATTATGATTAAAAATTAAGTTAAAAATATGTTAAGTTGTTATTTTATTTTAAAATTAGATTTACAGAATTATTACTCTTTAAATTCCTTAAAATTGTTAAAATCAATGTATTCTTAAGGTAGAAAGTGCCTAGATTTTAAATTTTACATTCAAACAGTTATGAAATTTCTCTTTTATATTACAAGAATACAAATTGATCAGGAAATGAAATCAGAAACTTGAAAACCCATTGAAAATATACAAATTTAATTTCTACTAAATCCTTTTATGCTTAAATATTTAGCTTGAGAGTTGATTTTTGAACTACTACTGCTATTTTAAATCAATATATACAAAGTTCAGGTAGAAAATGTGTACATTGTACACATTGTAAAATGTAGATATTTCAGTTTTAAAGAGCTTAGAAATTCCTTTTAAATATTTTTAATTATTAAATTGCTCTGGAAATAAGATTAGAAACTTGAATAACCAATAAAAATATACAAATTCAATTACAAGTCAATCCTTTTATGCTTAATCAACTATTGTTTTGTGTAAATATTTAAGTTGACAGGAAATTAGACTCTCGGCTGTCCACTTTCGGCAACAATAGAATGGCCAGGCCTTAAAGAGCTGCTAATTAGATTAAGTGAAGTGTCAAATTTAGTACGTTTTCACTTTGTGTGCGCTTAACCTACTCCCAAGTGCACTTCAACGGAGGCAGCCAGGCAGCAGAAGCAGCAGCAACTGCAGTAGCAGCAGCAGTAGCAGCAACAATATGAATACTACAGCAACTACAGCATACAAATGTTTTCAATTACAGGCAACACAACGAAACGGAGGGGAATAAACTGGCACAACAACTTTAAAAGTACAAGCGGCACAAGAGGAGGAAGAGTCCATGAAGTGCATAGACCAGGAACAATGGTAAATGCCACGTCAGCAACATCAGCAGCAGCAGCAGCAAGAACAGCAGAAGCGACAGCAGCAACATCACCAGCAACAACTACTGCAAAAACGAGTCAACGACAGCTTAAAACATAATACGCCAGCTAAAGGCAGAAAGCGGATAGAGAATCAGGGGGTTCCCCCAGCCAACCATAGAGACAGAGAGACAGGCGCCGAGTCGGAGGCGGAGACCGAGAGTAAGGGGAAATCCCCGGACAAAGCGACATTGCGAATAATGAGAAATCGTTGTTGCAATTAGTGTGAGCCAAAGGGGTTTTGGGCAAGCCATGAGTCACCAGCCCGGCTGCCAGCGGAAACGGAAGTGCTTGCGAACGGACGTCGAGGAGGAGTAGGTGGCCACTAAATGCCATTGAACACTGAGCGATCATGTCCGACGTTGAGAAGGCGATTAAGGTCCAGCACCAGCAGCCGCAACAGCCGGACTGTGGGATCGACGATGAGACGGATCCCGAGCACGGAACTGCAGTCGCTGCCGGCTCTGAGGTGGGGGTCAAGACCACCGCCACGCTGACCGCCAAGCCGCGCAGCTGCTTTCGACGGTGCACTGGCCAGCTGCTCAAGCTGTTGCTCTCCACGCCCGGCCTGGTGCTCCTGGTCATTGGCTACTCAATCCTAGGTGCCCTCATATTTCCGCTGCTCGAGGCGCCGCAGGATCTGAGCAAATCGGCGGCCATTGCCAAGAGTCGAGAGGACTGTCTGCGGGAACTGTGGATCATAACGGGTGAGTGGTTGTTTGGTTACAAATTAGCCTACGGAATGCCTTTAATATCCTTTTCAGTCAAGTGCAGTATTTCTACAAGAATTGTTTGGAACAAAGTAAAGGGAAAATATTTGTATATATTTTTATAATATTTTAAAAATAAGTAAGCTCTACTATTAGGGTTGCCACAGAGGTTTTATCTTTAGTTATTCGATTCAACCATAAGCGTAACTTTGGGTTATGTAACAGGACTGTCGATTAGTTTAGATAATAAAATTATTTATTAACGTTTACAGTTAATATTTAAACTTAATATGAAAGGAGCTATCAAATATGAATTTTCTGGTTGCACCGCTTTCCTAGAAATAGTGTGACCAATTCACACTTGTGTTAGAATGTGTCCAAAATATAGAGTTGCCAAATGGCGAAGTGGAATCGCCACAACGGAATCATCTTGAAACATTTGAAAACCTTTTTATACATTTCTTAACATTTTAAAATTGTTACTTTTTTAAAATTGGCCTTAGCCCTCTTTACAACGAATACTTTTGTGGCTCACAGTATTTATATTTTTTTTTAAGCAGCATTTTATTATTGAAACTTAAAAAATCGTGGGGTCTCTTTAGTATAGGAATCCGAACCATAAACCAACCGCAAGCAAAGAATACTAGGTCAGATTAGGCATTAAAAATAATACATTTACGTTGTCCCAGTAATATTTTAAACAATTACCCAATTAAAATACCCTTTTCCGACCTTTTAAAGCAAAAGTTTACTCTAGCTTTCATTTTTTCAGATATAATAATAAGATTACTTTCAATTAATTAACATTCCTAACCACTCCAATCACCTTTGATCTCCGATAACCCAGTGGAAAATCACATTTTTTCGCTTCTGCCTGAATTTGCAACAGTTATTTTAACGCTTCGCTGGCACCGCGCAAAAATGAGCATAAATTATAGGAGCTGCCACCACATTTTGTGGCGCATTGCCCGTAAATTTTCGGGGGGGCGCCTTGCACGCTTGATTTGCCTGCAAATTGGCAAAGTAATGCGAACATTGAAGCGACAATGTTTTGTTATCGCCCATTAATGCTAAGCAAATAGCATCGATTGCCGGCACGGGCCAACACAAATATTTTAATTATAAGTACCCGCAAACACGGTCCACTCTCCACTCTCCACGGGCGGGACTAAACAAAAGGCTGGCAAAATTTCAATTTCGCTGCTGCCCGCCCAATTGAATAATAGGAAAATATTTGCATTGGCGAGAATATTTGGTCAGGCGGGGGGCCTGATGCCTTTGCATTTAATTCATTTCCGCGAATCGGCTATATTTAATCGAATCGATTGGCGTGCGTTTATCGCAACTATGTGCTAGTTTGAGGTCTATTTGCAGGCCTGATTTATGTGAAATTAATTACTATGTCGCACCTGCCAGTGGCACTCCGCCTGGCGCATTCCTCCACGCGGAACTTCGGGGGCGGCGGCACGTGCGTGTTCATTAGGGCTGATGCTTATTTAATTAAAATTTCACATAATAAATAAACCAATTAACTTGAGCTCATCCGCGGCAGAGGCGTCTCACCTGGCTTATGATTAATTCTATGAGCCCCGCCAGCGAGCTCCTAATGATGTGAAGCCTTCCTCCCATTGCCAAAGGTCATTTATTATTTGCCTTAGCATTGAGTTGGGACTAAGCAGGGGTTATTATATTTTGTAGGAAATTAAATCAAGGGCTAACTGTGCAGGTTTTTGGTAGAAAATTAAAAGAAAGATAACTATTAAATGCTTCATCTTGAGCTCTTTAAAAGGATTAGGTATACTTTTTAAAGACCTTTAATAGGTAAGATAATATATTTCTCTAAGGCTTAGTATTTCTACAGTAATTCTCTTAACTTAAACTAAATTTTTCTTCTTAAAAAAATTATAAGATTCATCCGTGCCTTTAACTAAAATTAATACAAGGGATCGAAAACTAAAACAGTCATGTACAATTTTTTGAAACCGGAAATAAAAAAATACAGATAAAAACGGAAATTATTCCTTAAAAGTGAATAACACCAAACCTCCATTAAACTCCTTTTAAAGCGAGCAGCATGTCTTTCCGTCAGAGGAAAAAATTGCCAATGAAGAAACATTTGATTCTCGTCTTTGTTCTTGGCAACTTGCTTCGTTCTTCGGTCGATTAGAGTGGGTGGGCCTGACGATGTCTGGGGAAAGTGCACCCTCGAGGCTTCTTCCCCTGCCCAAGGCCAGGAGGCGTGAGATGGGGGCGTGGCAAACAGGCAAGGGCAATCCAGGCAAACTAGTCTCCAACTGCTGTTAACAAGCGACCTCTACAATTTGCCTCCACAAGAGGCGACCGAACACACGACATCGACATCGAAATGGGAGCAGATTCCTCAAGACATTCGCTCGAAATCGAAGGGGAGGATGGCAGATGCCAGGCTGGGGCAAGGTGAGCGATGGATACGGGCGAAGGATGGTCCGATTTGTCGGCACTTGTGGCTGGGTCGAAGGATGTCAGGGGTTATCACTGCACTTGGCATGAAATTGCATAATTACGGCAAGGGCACTTGGTCGCATTCTCGAGGATACTCGAACCGGTCTAACCTTCTCCATCTATGTTTCTTTCCCCCGAATTTCTTGCAGAGAAACTCAACGTGCTGTACGAGCGCAACTGGACGATGCTGGTCCACGAGCAGCTGCGTCGCTTCGAGGGCTCCATTGTGGCGGCCACGCGCCAAGGATCCGGCGGCTCCGGAGGCGGCGGCGGAGGAGCCCTTTTCCAGGGCGGCAGTGCCAGCGCCCTGGGCCACTTTGGCTACGATGCCGGCGACTCGCAGAGCTGGACATTTAGCGAGGCTTTGCTCTACTCGGTCACTGTGATAACGACAATTGGTGAGTTTCCGGCACACGCTTCCGTTTCCGCACTTTCACTGCCACAACTAAGCCGTTCGGATTTATGTTTAGTGTTTATCCTAGGACTCGGCGCGCTCTGAGCTGCTTATTATGATTTCGGGGGCATTTGCCACAACTCGTGCTGTGGCCAGCAAATATTTACTTTGCGGAGGTACCAGGGGGCAAGGCCACATAGACCTCGACATCCCAACGCCTTCTAGTGCAAACTGAGCCAGCAGGAGCCGTGGAACATCAGACGCATTGTGTATACGACCCGTAGGCCGAGACAAAATATTTGCATATGCTAAGTGATGGGACCATAGAGAACAGCGGGACCTTGTTGTTACAAATTAACTGTATCTCAGGGCCTTTAACTTTAACAACCGAGTTCCGAGTTCTTTGGGGGCCAAAGTCCATTGGAATAGTCGTAGATAAGCTCCTCAAATGTGTCGCCAAACCTATTTATTGTGGACACAGCTTGGGCCAAACAATAACTTGGTTTAAGTGGTAAATATTAGTGGCATAATGAGTGTTTGGAATAGAGAGAGTGTTGGTATATAATAATCTGGGTTAATTAAGAGTGGTAGTTAATACAGGAGCTGACTTAGTTATTATGGGAATTATTATTGTTTGAGAGTTTAATAAGAAAATAAATAAATAAATAAATTGTTAGCTTTGATTGAATAAGTACTTTGCATAGTGTAAAGCATTTAGCATTTAGCATTTTGAAAGCATTTAGCATTTTGATGTTAAGATTCCGCCGAGACTAAATGAAATTTGGATTAAGTTAAAAGGAAGACTACGGTCACACTACGATTACAAGAACAAAACTAAAAAGAGGAATCGACGAAATAAATAAGAATCTACATTGAAACCACGATAACAAAATATTGCTGAAGCTGAGTTTAATTTGAATTAAGTTTGATAACCGGTGCAAATATAATAATAAAAATAATACAATTTACAATTAGCCTGAAGGCTTGCGTTCTCTCAGGGTGTTTATTTATGTTTATTTTGTGTATTTCCATCACTAACAACTTAATTAAATCAACAAACATTCCAATTGCAGCCACATTTCAGAGAGAAATTTCTCAGCTATTAAATATTTAATTTATATAATTGACTTAAATGGTTTTAAACACAAAAAAGACTGCAGAAATACATTACCTGCCTTAACTTGTTGATTTTTATATGACTTTAAACTAAATCCATACGCTGCTCTCCCCTAGAGACCTGTCCTCATTCCCAACCGATTAAAAGTACATGCATTTATATTAGCCAGTTCGTGCTTGCCATTCCCATGGACTAACCCGGGTCACGATCCCTCTCCTTGCAGGTCACGGCAGCCTGACGCCGCGCACCGCTGCCGGCAAGCTGGCGACCATCTTTTACGCCCTGGTGGGCGTCCCCCTGATGCTGATGTGCCTGTCCAGCCTGGGAGCCCTGCTCGCCGACGCCCTGCAGTGCACCTACGTGCGTCTCTGCTGCCAGCTGCAGAGGCATCACCAGAACCAGCAGCAGCGCAGGGCTGGGAGGAAGGCCTCCTCCACTCCGACAGCGACAGCGATGACAACGCCAGCCAAGGCAAAGGAAAAGGGCCAAAAGCGACGCCTGGCAGCTGGCATGGGGGTAAGCATGGCGTATGATTGATATTATTTAAGCGAGCGCAGCAGCAGCTGCAGTCCATCAGCGAGGACACTTTTATGGATCCTAATTCGATGGCTGGCGACGGAGAACTTACTCCCTTTTAGCTGTTGCTTGAAACCAGAAAAAAGCCAACAAAATAGAAGAGGGAAAAGTGCTGCTTACTTTCGGTTTAAAGTAAACTTGCGACATTGTTTCGTGTGTCCAAAGTTGGCGGCAACTTTCGCTGGCTACTCCGCTGTTTTCCGCCTAAACTTTTCCCACTACTCACTAAGTGTTTCGCTTGTAGTTTTTCCACCGAAAGCCCCGAAACTTTTCCAGCAGCAACGACAGTTTTAGTTCAGCCAGCGGAAAATATAAAACTCCACTCTGAGCTCTTCATTGATATATGGAAATGGAAGCTCCTAAGCTAACCAGAGTCCGATGTCGGGCAGGGATGAATTGGAAAATCATTGATTACTCAGGACTCCAGGATCCAGGGGTTTCGGCTCGAATTTCGCACATCAAACTGCATGCCGGGGCTCGAATTTCGAGTTTTAATTACGACAGCAGAAGCCTTTTAAGTGGATTCAAAAACACCCGTTCTCGTTCCCGTTCCCGCTCCAGCTGAACTTGGCCATCCCTGCTGCGGATTTCTATTAACGCAAACTGAAAGTTTGTAATTGATTTGGGCCAAAACAACAAAGAACTTTTCGTTTTTGCCTTTTTGTTTTCCTACGTCGAACCAACCGTGCTTTCTAGGTCTTCCAACTGCAGACTGTTTTCGCTTTCCCTCCGGTTTCGGGGTCGGTTTCACGATTTTCTCTACTTTTTTCCTCTGGTTTATTGCGTTTTTATTTGCTGTTCCAACGTTGTATACATTATAAATAATTTTTTAGGATATCAAAACTCTGACTAGGTGCGCCCCGAAGCCTCTATTTGTGTTTGTATTTATTTGTTTGCGTGTTTTGTGCATTCGTGCATAAGTTTTGTAAGTGATTTGCTGGCTCCGCGTAATGACATTTCTGCTTTCTGGCTGTTCCTGCTGTTCCGGCTTTTTCATGTATTCTGTTTGGCCTTTTAAAGCTTTAAGATTGGCAGGAAAAAAGTGATTCTGAATTGGTTTGTTTGCTTTTGCAGGTTTTTTGCTTTTTCAATTGTGGCGGCCACTCATTTGTCCGTCTTTCTGTTTGTTTTGCTTGCACAAATTTCTGTTTAATTGGCAATTTATGGCTGAGCGCGGGGAATGCGAGCCGATGAAAAACGGCATTCAATAAATAAATAAGTGATTTTGCGGTTGGCCCCTGGGCAAGTTCGATCGTCCCTGTTTGTCATTCGGCTCGAGCGGCAAACAAAAAATTCAATTCATAAATTAACATTTACATTTCTGCTCGTTCGAAGCAAACTCCTCTCGACACTTTTAATGAACTCCTCGCCAACTTTGTCCAGCGCTCGCGTCAAACTCTTTAAGAGTCCCGCCTCCTGCCCTCCACCTTTCGACACTTTAAGAGTTGCGAAAACTTTAGTTAAGAGTTTGAGTCGGGTCAAAAGGTCGGCGGCGGCAACGGCGGCGACGGCATAAATTTAATTTTTCCCGGCCAAGTGGTCGGGCAACTCCTCTGTTCGTGCCAAGTAAATTGAAATGAGTGCGAGCCACTTTAATGCGGCGCTGCGAAAAGTTTGCTTTAGAGTCAGGCAATAACTTCTCATTTCCGGCACTTTTGGCCCTAATTGATTTGGATGCTGGCCATCCCAGATATCACGTGGAATGCGCGAAGTCGAAGCTGCATCTCGGGAAAAACTAAAAAACTTTTCCGCATTCCCCACGCTCGAGTGGAGTAATCTACTTGCCGTGTTCGCCGGCACTCGAGCAAGGCGTTCCTTTCACAGGCCTGCGACTTGTTGAACAGGATTTTTGCATTTGCCAGGCTATGATATGGCTTGTTTCGATGCCAGCTGCATTCAACAACTCATTAGGGCGCCAATCCAATCTTCCGGGACGAGAGCGGCCAAGTGGGCTCCTGGGGCTTTCCGGCAAGGATGCGCCTGGCAATTGATAAGGCTGTCGGCAGATTGCGGTTGGCTCTCGGGGGCATGGACATCCCAGTCAGGGGTTGAATTATTATCGCCCTCGTGTTGACTGCTGCCATTTCGGCTTTGGCTTTTGGCCTTTTGGCATGTCGGCATTTCGGCAATTCGGTCGTCGCCATCGTCTTTTGCAATTATCATGGCGCACATGCCGTATCCCCGGGACCGGCTCAGACCGCAAGGCTAGCAGGGAGAGACAGCTCGCATTTCCTCGGTTGTTCGGCTGTTTGCGTGTGTGTCCATTAGATTTGCCCTGGCATTTGATGATGATGCCACAGAACCGCAACGCACACGAGATATACATGTGGCAGAGGCGCAAGAGCGCCTGGCCGCAAACAGCTTTCCAGGGCTAACCACCGAGCATGATGACATCAGTTTTGGGATCACAAGAATGCCCCGGGATTGAGCATGCAAATTACGTGTTTTATTGACAAGCGCCCCCCCCCATCACGTCAAGTAGCCGCAGTGTGGTCCGAGTAAATTATATAAGGCCCAGGCCCCGCAGTGTCATTAAAACCCTTTACTGTTTTCCTCTTTATCCTTTAATTAGAAAAGGAATATTGTGGGGGTTATGTCAAAGACCAATATAATCAGTAAGATGTTGAACGGTCATACATTTGATTTGCAATATGCAAGCCATTTTTCTGCAAGCAACAAATTTGCGCCCCTCTCGCTGTCACAAAATTGAGAGCGTAAAAATTTTAATCTTGAGCACTTTCTCTGTAGAGAAAAAATGCAAGAGAGCCTAGAGCCACCCTAGAGTAAAAAATTTTATGGCCTTACTCATCTTGATGCTCTAATGTCCTTGCAAATATATTGTATTAATTATTATGTGGAATATAGACACCCAACTTCAAGTGAACAATGCCTAATTGCAAATTCATTGCTTTTAATTAATTGTTAACCTTTTATCCATATTTTACATCGAAGATTTCTTTATTAATTTCCCTTGAAAGTAGGGTTTTCCATTATATGCTTCATAATTTGATATTCGAAGAATTTATTATGTTTTTTTCTCTATTCTAATGTGGTTAATATACCTATTTTTCCCCCTTTTCAGGCCAATTGCAAGGGCTGCAAGTACGATGCGGCCAACAGCGAGACGAGCCTGAACGACTGCCTCGAGTACGGCCAAAAGGGTTCGGGAAAAGTGCCGCCGGACAAGGGGGAAGGTGAGTGCTGCTACGGCCCTTGTTCGCATGCTAATTGAATTGTCAGCACAATTGCGAGTCGTTAATCATCTTTAACATGTCTCTGTTCGATTTCTTTTGTGCCGTGCCCTGCGGTCAGCAGATGCCTGCCAATTGTTGCGCAACTTGAATCAGCAGCAGCAGCAGCACTTCTACCAGCAGCAGCAGCAGCAGTTGCAGTTGCAGCCACAGCAGCAGCAGCAGCCGGATGTCATGCTAATGACAACGACAACGGGCAGCGCATTGCTGAAATACGCACCGCAGCAACAGCAACAACAGCAGCAGCAGCAGCAATTATCGACAGCAACTCTCCCGCGGCAACACCATCAGCTGCAGCAGCAGCAGCAGCAACACCAACAGCAGCAATACCAACAGCAGCAGCAACTGCAACTGCAACAGAATTTCGTCGCTGTGCCCAGCAGCATGCTGCGAATGCCGCTGACAGTGCCCCCCAATTGTTATGGGCCCGCGACTGCAACGATTTACTTTCCGTTCGCCCCGTCCGCCCCCGGTAGCCCCGCCCACGCCCACACCCTGACCCACACACATCATCTGGCAGCGAATCCGATTGCGAATCCGCTGGCCAATACCATGGGGAATGCAGCGACGACTGCAACGGGGACGGCACTTGGTCAACAGCCGCTGGTCAAGTATCACACGATACACTTGCAGCCCGCTTCCGGCAAGCATCGAGTGTTGGCTTCGGGACTCCAGGATGCGTCGGCAGTGGAATCCGCGACTCTGGAAGCCATCACGTTGCCACCGCCGCCGGCCTATCAGACGGGGAATGTGCCGGGTCCCGGTGAGTGCCAAAATTGCTTTCTTTATTGCCGTTTTTTTTTTTGTTGACAAACGTTGTGACGAAGGGCTGTCAGACCTGGGTTTTCAATTGCCATTCAGGAATTTCACTGGTTTTACTTCTTTAATTTTACAATGATTTTATGAAGAGATTTTAAAACAGATTTAATTGTAGTATATTAAATAATTTAATAGGGATATGACACTGTAGAAAAAAATTTTATTTATGTGGTTAGGATACCGCAGCAACATTTTCGTGCATTAGGGTTTATTGTGTAAATTAATACGGTTTTTTTTTATAAAAGAGTAGTAACATTTTTGTTGTCAATTAATTATTAATCAATTAAGTCTATTAATACTGTAAAACAGTTCTACTAAAGTAAGGTTTTTCTAAATAAGAGTATTAGTAGAGTCAATTGATACGGCTATGATAAGATAGGATACGGCTATGATACTGTAGATCAAATTCACTATAGTGTTATGACACGGGAAAAAAGTTCGATAATTCGAATTTTTTATATAAATTATTACGGCTATGACACTGTATAAAAATAAATTAATGTGTGTCCTCATTAGAACCTTGAAAGTGGTAACTAAATGTATTCCTAGAATTTTTCTCACCAATGTGATTACAGTCACACCAATTTAAAAACTTTAAATAGCCGAAATCGCAGCACAAATTTATGACCGGAGTGACCGTTTTTGCATTACAGAAAAATGGTTCAAAGTTCTAACAAAATCTCTAGTTAATGAACATTTTCCTTCAGAGTCATAGCCCAATAAGGACTTATTCTTTACTTGAGTCAGAGAAATGGAAAACCGAATACTTTAAAAATTAATAAACTCCCTTTGTTAATATCAAAATCAATATAATTCAAAATCCCCATAGAACGTTACAATTTTAATTCGATAAAGGCAACGAGGTAAATCTGAAATTTACAAGCCGTAACATACACTCAAGTTCACAAATGCTTGACGCTGTAAATTGATTCAATTTCGTAGTAATTTTGAATTGTTAATGAGTGATAATGATAGTGGTGGCGGTAAATATGCATAAATCGAACAAAGGAAAATGGAATTTAATTGGATGAACAATTTGGGCCAGTTTTGTTGGCATGCTGAAGCCGAGAATGTTGTGCTGACAGGCATTGGCTTAACCTGAGTCCCGAAACAAAACCGAACTGTAATCAATCAATCATACGCCCTGCTGTCGTCAGGCCAGGCTGAGCCCTGCACGCTTCTGTTCCGGCTGCTCCGGCTGCTCCGGCTCTTCCTGCTCTTGGCCCTTCCCCATCCGGGCTCTCATTTACGCTTTCAATTATATAACAATTTGGGCGGCAATGGCAACATCATCGTCATCATCAGCAGCTTGCAGGCTGCGGTGGCGTCGGAAGCAGCGGCGTGTTAAAATGACAGAGTTAAGCAGACGTACTTCACCCAAGAGGGCGGGGCGGCTGCTCCTCCGGCTGGGAGGAGGGCATTAAAACTTTTCAACTTGTGCTGCTTGACATGCCAGGACATCGGCAACAGCGGCAACAGCAACAGCCAGCAAGGACAACATGCACTTGAGGCAACTTTCGACATGTGCGACAGTTTTATTGACGATAATGATGACTTGGCATAAAGGAGACAGGACTGTCAGCCTTCGGATCTTGGCCCTCGGTTCTTGGCTCTCATCTCTCGGCTTGTGCAACGCATGCAAAACTCATTAAAGTTAACGGCTCTCCTTGTCGTTAAGGCGGCGGCGGCGGCGGCGGCGGCGGCGGCGGCACGTGACTTGCTTTGTCAAAAGATTTTCGCTTAATTTCACAGCGAATTCTAGCCATTTGTCGACACTCTGCCATTGATTCCATTATGCATGTTAATTGTCTGCAACTGACACCCAAAAGAGCTCCCATCGGAGTCCGAATCCGTGGCTCACCGCACCATTAAAGCACTGCCAGAGTTGCTGCAGCCCCTGACCGCAGCGCCAAAGTGACTTTCCAGCGAGTATATAGCCTGCACTATATATAGTATGTCCCTGCACTCTCTAATGAATGTCTTTGTGTGCTCACTCCGCCCCCACACACACTCGCCCGTGCGGTGTCCAAGTTTAAGTAAATATTTTCAAATTGGCCATGTCCGGAGCAGAGCACGCCACTCCGCGATATGCCAGAGTCCTGCTGACAGCTCCCATGCGAAAGACGAGCGCTTCCTTCCGTTTTTGGGGTTGGCTGGTGGGTTAAACAGTGAGATTGGGACAGTGGGTGTGGAAAGTATTTGTTATTTTAAAGCATTTACAATTTAATTTTGCTTTAAACTAATTTATAAAATATATTTATGGATTTTAAACACCTATTTAGGAAATGTTAGTGGAAATTATAACACACTTAGACCTGTCTTTTGCTTCAAACTAATTCTTAGAAATATTTCTATTGACTTAAAGCGTTATTTTATTATTTTTAGTCGAGTTTAACAATTACTTCAGCACAAGAAAATATATATTGAAGCCAGGTATGACTTTAGCAAGTTAAGATAATAAGTTATATTATTATTACTATTATTTTAGCTCGAAATAGTTCGAAGATTCATTGAAAAATTTTGGAATCCTCTTTAAACATTTTCTATACTGGCTTCTATATTTTTAGGCATGAAAGTTTACTAAGTAAATAATTTATTAAAGAAAAAATAGTGCCTTCTTAAAAACTCGTATCTCTTGTAAACTATCCGTTTTCTATAAAGCTCCAATTGCATTAATTTAGTAAATTTGCCCAGAATAATAATAATAATAATGAATAATTTAAAGCATTTACTGCCTGTTGTGTCCCCGATTAAGGCCCACTGTGCACGGTGCACTTTAACCCCGCCAGATGTTTTAATGCCCCCTGACATCCCAGCATACCGACTCCTGCCACTGGCAGCCGCCGCTAATGAAAGTTAACGCCAAACTTTTACGTTTTGGAATGGGCATAGGAATGGGAATGGGAATCCGGAACGCTTCGTCCGCCACATTGTTGCATTGTTCGGCGAACTTTGAAAATGCAAAGCAAATCATTTTCGCAGCGCAGCGCAGTCCCTGTGTCGTGGATAAATGCACAACTTTTCCGGCTTTTTCCGCACACTTTTCCCCCCTGACCGTTAGCCGCTGTTCCGGCTCCGGCTTCCGTAGCTGCCACTGCCACTTCCGGCGGAACTAACGGGCTAACGGGATAATCTAACCGTGTGTGGCAGTTGGCGGAAGTTGTTTTGCCAATTTGTGCGCCAACTTTTTGGCCAGCATTGTGTTTTCTTTTTGGTTAATGTTATTATTGTAATACATTTAATATTTATATAGCTTAACCTTTCTTCCGTTTAATTTTCTAGCTGTTCGGCGCGCCAAGTTCGTGACGAAGCCGCTGCCGCACGAGATCAATGCGCTGCTGGATGGTGGAGCGGGCACGGGATCGTCGGACTTATCCGGCAGACATGATTTATTGCTGTCAGCCTCGGGAGGAGCATCGACGGCGGCAACAGGCACCGCAGCAGCGCCATTGTTGACCTACACGGCCGCAGCAACAAGCCCACAGCTGTCAGCAGGCATTAAAGGAGCACCCACAATGGCGACTGGCAGAGGAGCAGGAGTAGGAGCCGGCGCCACAATGTCCGATAACAGTTTTATGGCCGCAGGTGTTTGTGGCTTAACAGGAACAGCAGGAACAGGAGCAACATCAACATCAGGAGCCACTGCAACGGCCTCCTCGGCGGCGGCCACATTGTCGGCTCTGCTAAGCGCCAACTCCACGGGTACGGTGGATATTATGGAGGACGAGGATGAGCAGGAGCGAGAGCGCTTGAGGTATGGATCACCCTGTTTAGATGTGTATCACCCTGTTTTGTTCGATCGAGACTGAACTTCGCAGCACTCTCTGGCGCTCTCTCTTGAGAGAGAGAGAGAGAAGCACTGCCCAAATAGTGTGACCAACTTATCTTTTATCTATTTGCAGGCCAAATGCGCCTTTAAGTTCAAGTTCGAAAACCGTTAATTTAATTCCATAAACAAACTTTGCGCTGCCAGCCCCGCTTTAAGGCAACACTTCAGAATCTGCATGATGCACACCAGACCCCCGCCACAGCCTTGCGGATTCCCCGCTGCGGTGGTTGTCTCCTCTCCATCCCTGCCATTTTCTGCCAGAGTGCCGAGAGCCCCGCCACGCTCCTGATGATGGGAGGATGGCTTGGCTTGCCTTCGCTTTTTTGAGCTCGCTTTTTGAGCATTTTATTTAATAAAAAGGCAGCGGCGGTAGCATCTGGTAATTAATTTTGACAGTGAACCTGGGCACGCGTCGCGAGGCATCTACCATATATACGAGTATATATAGCTATATATAAAGCCCCTCTTCAGTTTCAGCCTTGTCTGTAATTAATTGTAAGCCGAGCTGCGCACTCACTCGCAATGAATCGGGTCAATTAATCTCGACCGAATGGTGCTGCTCCGGCCCCATCCTTTACTTTCCATCCGTCTTGTCTTAGGTAAATATGTGCAAACGTGATGTTGTCCTTATTGATCGCTGCCCAAAATCGGAAGTAGTTTCCTGGCCAATCGCTCGCCTCGAGTGCATCTCGAGGCGGTGTTTGCCCAGCCAAGCTTCGAGCTTCGAGCTTCGAGCTCCTTGCTCCGAGCCACGAGTCCCCCCTGAGAGCCTGTTGGCCAAGTTCAATAAATGTTCGGCAAATTGGTTTGACAGAGTGAACTCGAGGGACTGAGAGTGCTGTTGGCCAACGAGCAATCCCCGGGCACTGTTGCAGGCTGTCGAGACCCTCGTTCGCTGCAATCCAAGAGGTATTTCGATTGTCAATCAAAATCAGACTCAGTTTAGGATTTGTGACTCTGAATTGCTGGGAAATCGGGGCATAAACTTAAAGTAAACTAGATGTGTTCCATGTAAAGGTTAAAGCTTAAAGCTAGAGAGACTGTTTACCGGTTTTATTGGTTAAATAAATAATATATATGAAAGAAATCAAGGAATATTAAAGTAATAAAGGAGAAATAAATTTAGAAAGCACAGAAATAGTTATCTTCTTCAATTTTTATAGTAGTTCTTTAATCTTTAAGACCGATATTCGATTTTTCCTCGCTTAATCCTCACTTTAACCACTGTGCAGTCCATCTAAGTTATCCTAATATAACGCATACGCCCCATGTCCCTCGCTGACGAGCAGGAAACACGTATACTTACCGTCAGTTTTATGCCTTATTGATTGGACAGGACGCTGGCTGGCAGCTATTCCGGTTTTATGGCCTGAGGTTGCTTTGGGGTTTGCTTTTTATGCCTAATTGATTTATTTTATGGCCAGCTCCCGCATAAATATTTATTGTCCATCCGTGCTTTTTTTATCATTCCCCAGCAACTGCCCGCATGGCACGCCCTCGCGAGTGCCGCTGATAGCCAGTCCGCTGAGCGTGCCCCAGGACAGCTCTCGTACCGCCGCCGCCTTCAACCGCCACTCGATGCAGCCGCTGAACCGCAAGACCCTGCTGCTGACCCGACGCTGCCAGCGGCACGCCTCCGGAACGCTCTACGACAGCACGGCCAACAACACGGAGACCTCCGACGACGAGGAGTACATGCAGCACGGGAGCGAGCAGTTCGTGCTGAAGAAGCTGCGGTACCACTGCGCCAGCGAGTCGGAGGACTGCCGCGAGGCGGAGGACTCCGGGGACGAGGGCGAGGAGGCGGAGCGGCAGGTGCCCATCAGCCTGGTGCTGCTCATCCTCATGTGCTACATCTGCGTGGGCACCGTGATCTTTGCGCTGTGGGAGAACTGGTCGCTGGTGGACGGAGCCTACTTCTGCTTCGTGACGCTCTCGACGATTGGCTACGGCGACTTTGTGCCCGCCCGGAGCTTCAATGGGCCGGAGCTGCAGCTGTATGCCTGCTGCGCCTACCTGCTGCTGGGCCTCGTCCTGGTGGCCATGTCCTTTAGCATCCTGGAGACGCAGCTGATGTGGAAGTGCAAGCGCATTGCGGTGCGACTGAAGCTGGCCCGCACGGAGACGGGATAATCCTCTCAAGGTCTCATCTAATCTAAAGTTCGAAAGCTTGAGTAATCCTAGGATAAGTGTACTGTGTAATTAACCCGCAACTAGCCCATCTCTGTGTACATTTGTCTGCCTAGCGAAATAAGGCGAACTCGTATGTTGTCTGAAATTCAACTGAATTTGTGTAAATAAACGGAATTTTTGGAATTTTGGAAATTTCACAACCATTTGGGACTAGCTAGGTAATAGGATACCTCGATACTCACCCGCAAACGTTTCTGGCATGCCAAATATTCGGTAAATACTCGGTAAATATCGAATTTCATGTCCAGACTAATTTCTGAAAGTTAGCAAACTCTTCGGTTAACTTTAGCGTGTCACTGGAATGCAGATGCTCCTGAATTATGTGTAACCTAATCACATTAGCATATATTATTGCCCGTGCCGGTGCCATAAAAATCCCAGGGAAAATGGCATTTATATTTATCTTAATTCCGGCTAAGAACCCCCGCTAAAAAATGGGGGGAATAATAATCATGATACCTGCGTCTCGTTTCGAGTTTCATGCAAAACAAGGGACCCCCCGCAGGCCCAGGCTAAGGCTAAACATTGTCCCCGAGAGCAGGAAGACACACACTCACGTCCCCCGAAAACTTCGAACGTTCATCATCTTTCCGAGGCATTGGGCGCATACAAAGTGTGCTCGGAGTGGCGCATAAATTTCAAAGTGCCACGCGTCATCAAAATCAAATGCCAGCCGCAGCCACCGCCGTGTCACCAAAGCCCCAACTCGGCCAAGGACCTCAGAGAGCATCCCCTCTCACATACATAGTATATATATCGGGTCGGGTATAAGGTATGGCATAAAGCCCTCGAAAGTCACAATGTCAGGAGTTGTCGACAGCAGCAGCAGCAGTACCGGAACGCCAGGCCAAGCGGCATAAAGATGTGGCACAAAATCAATTGATATGACATCAAATTGAATTTATAATTCTTTTTTCGTTTCGCTTCGTTTTTTGTGCCCTGAAGAGCAGCGTTTAGCCGGGGAGACTTGTTTATGTTTGTGTCTCAATTGGCTTTGATGCTTCCGGCTTACGAATTTACGCACGCTTTCCCCGGGAAAATGCGAGGGGAAAATACGTTTAAGCCCCCGAGGGTCCGTCATGTCTACGGACGCTTCATTGGCTCTATGTAAATGTTTCTAAGGGGAGACGCTATTTTAAAGGAACTCTAATGGATTCAGTCGGAGGCTGAGCTGAATTTAAGCTGGGAAACTCTTATTTAATTTGCCTAAATAGTTTTATTCCTTGCTTGTAGATAAACATATAGCTTAATGGAAGGCATCCTTTGGACCGACTTATTGCCCGTGTCCATGCCACAATCACATTTAGTTTCGATGCCTTGGCCGCTGGGGACTCGTGCTGGCAATGGAGCTGATATCGGAGACATTATCCCTGCCAGCACCCTTCTCGTCCAGATCGACCACGTGTATGTCGAAGCTGGAATTGCCGGCTGGCACACCATGAGGTGTCTGAGTGTGGGTTTGGGTGCTTCCCCGAAGGCCTCTCTCCACGGAGAAGGGTGTGTGCCTGGTGGAGGGCTTGTAGATTGGAGGAAGAGAACCACTTGGAGCTATAGGTGCCGTTTTCTTGGCGTGAGCAGAGGCTGTGGAAGTGCTAGGAGTAGCTCTTGCCTTTGCTGAGGTATCTATCAGTTTGCTTGGACACAAGGGCAGCTCCCGGGATCTGGCCAGCTGGGAAACCTGATGCTGTTTGGGACTGGCACCCGGCGTGGGAGCTGGCGAGGCTTTCCGGCTTACGATCTTCAGCTCGGGAGCTGTCAAGGATCTGGTGTTGTTGGCCGCCATGGCCCGAGCAGGAACAGTTCTCAGTGGCGGCCGCCAGATGGGCTTGATCTTTGGTGTTTCCTTGTCGCTGATCTCGGCACTGATTTGGTTGAGCAGCTCCAGCAAGGTGCTGGTCTTCTCGTCCTCGAACTCGATGCGAATGGGCGACTCCCGGCCAGAAGCACAGCCCGGATTGAGCAAGATGAGCCTGGGAGGGAAGGGGATAAAAAAAGTTATAGTTTACCAAGCTCAGGTAAGTAAGTGACCCATACCTCTTGGCCTCCTCGATGGCTCGTCCCAAATGCTGCAGGTTCTTCCGCTCATCCTTGGTGCTACGGCCAATCTGGGAGTCCTGGGCGGCTCGGAGCACCACGTTCCACTTGTGGGCAGTGGACTGGAGGAGGACAGTGCGCGCCACCCGCTGGAAGCGTTCTCTGGCTGTCTCCTTGGCGGGCTTGGAGGGTATGGACTCCACCTTGATCTCCCGCATATCGCCCACCCCATTGACATTGCCAAAGGCATCCTGCTCGCAGTTGTTTTGCACCGGAGCCACCTGGAAGCCCTTCATCAGTCGCCGTTCCCAGACCTTAATACGTCGGGGTCTTGGTTCTGAAAGGATTCGGGGATTAGCTATCCTTTTTGTGAGATTAAGAGACACTTACGCCTCTCCTTCTTGTTGGCCGAGGACACGTCCATGCCGCTGTTCTCGAAGATCTCCAGCATCTCGTAGCGCATGGTGTTAATCTCGCTCTTGACCTCGTTGATGTCGTCCTCGGAGACGGGATTATTCTCGAACTTGCGATGCATGGCAGCCACATAGCGCCAGACCAGGGAGCGCATGATATTGTCGTACTTGTTGAACTGCTCCTGCTCCTGGCGCTTCTGCTAAATATATTCTTCTATATATCTCTTCGATCTGGAGTTAAATAGAGACCCACCTTGGAGCGCTGGCGATCGATGGCCTTGCTAGACTTGCGAAACATCCTGATGAGCCACTTCACCGAGGGCAGGACATTGAAGGGCGGCGGCAGGGTGGCGCTGTCCTCGAAGTAGCTCATCCACAGCTTGGTGCGCGCGAACTTCCACTCCGTGTCCGAGTGCTCCTGCCCAAAGGCCAGAAAGTTAACCAAAACAGACTCTCAAATACCCGAAACTCACATCAATCATGGCGTAGGAGTTGGACATCATGGCGATGAGCAGGTTGAGCAGCACAATCACGTTGATGACGCTGTACGAGCCAAACATGAGCAGGCCCCAGAAGCGCGTGTACGACTTGATGCCGCTCAGCTCGAAGTCGTCTAGCCCCACCATCCCGAAGCTGGCCCAGAACAGCGACTGCGAGGACTCGAACAGGCTGGAAATCGAATCGGTATCGGAATTAGCGCCATGAGTGGCCATCTGTCCCGGGATAATTGCCCCGCTGACTGGACTTACTTGCCAAAGCGACGCCACTTCATGCAGGAGTCGCCGTGCGAGCCCCAGTCCGCCTCCCCGCCGGGCAGGACATAGCACTTGCTCTTCTCCAGCGCCGCGAAGTACCAGAGCAGCTGGTTCAGGCCGCAGGCGAAGGCGAACAGCACCAGGGTGTAGATGAAGAAGAACTTGACGATGTCAATGACCATTCGGCCAAGGGAGATTTGCAGCGGGCCCAGGTGCGGGTTGATGCTGAACAGGTGGACCAGCTTGAGGGCGGAGAAAACATTGGCCGCCGCAAAGAGTCCTTCGGCAATGAGCTGCGGGTCAAAGTCGTGCCACTTTTCGCGGGGTATATAGGCCATCTGCGGATCCCTGGCTATCTCCGTGGCCTGTTGGATGTAGGCAAAGGCTCTGGATAGAGGGAAAAGAAAAAGCTATGAGGTTAATTGATTGTAGAGTTTTATAGAACTTCCTTTGACTTTTCCCATCAATTCCCCATAAATCAATAACACCTTTAGATACATCTGTGGCCCCCCAAAAAAAGCAGGAATCCAAGACTCACCTCAAACACATGACACTCACGTAGAGAGTGTTGCGCAGAAAGTCAATGAAGTTCCACATGTTCCGCAAATAACTCTTCATGCCCACGGCAAATATCTCCTGGATCTCCTCCCACATGAAGCCAATCACATAGAGGACAACGACCAGCTCCAGCTTGGTGGGCGCCTGGCCCCGCTGACGCAGCTCCTCCTCGGCCAGCTCCTTCTTCATCCTGGCCGTGCCGAAGATGCGCACAAAGTCATCGTCCGCCCGCTGGGAGACCAGAATTAAGATGACTGCAAAGCAAACAACAATGAGTGCGGGCTCCCAGGTTGGTATGTCATCATTGGCATTGGATAACCTCTACCTCTGGCCTGGGCCTGGAGAAAGGAATCTCCTCGGGGGAAAGTTATTTATACCCTGTGACAGGGATAAATATGACTGTGACTCTGTCTTAAGTTATTTTCTTGGTTTTGTTTTAAATAAAAGTGTATATATACAGACGTACTCAATTAAGAAATAAAACTATTTCAATTCAAGAACATTTGTTCTCAACTTTGGTGTGAGTACTTTTGTATTCATTTTGATTTTTTTTTCTCTAAGTACGAAAAAAATACTTAAACTAAACTTTTTTTTAAAATCCGTACTCAAAATGAGAATAGTATATATTTGAGAACGCGGTTTTTTAATTTCCGTATGCCATAATTCTATCTGTGTAATTTAAAACTTGGTCAATCTTTTCCCTTAAAATATTCTTGAAATTGTATGATATAGAGCAAGGTAAGAAATATTTTCTGACACCCTAATTCTTCTTGATCCTTAAGTGTATTTAAAAAAAAAGTGAAGAATGCCTTAGGTACTAAAATCAACTATAAATCGGACCTAAACCATGGTCTGATATACATTTTAATAAATTAACTATCTGAAATGGCATGCTTTCCAAAGAGTATCCCCGGGTTCGACCTTAACCTAAGAGTCCAGGAATCATCTTAATCCAAGCTTAAAATGTTGGCTTTGTGCACCGGCAGATACTCGTACTCGAACTCGTACTCACACAGAAAGAACAAATAGGACGAGGCATGGACGAGGAATTTCATAAAGGGCTTGCGCATCAACTGGCCCGTCCGGCAGTTGGGGGCGAACATGTAGATGAGGCAGTAGAGCGGGAACAGCACCGCCACCTGGCCGATGCACAGGATTTTGTCCACGATGCTCTTGCGCCGGAATCCGGGCAGGCCGTCATACCAAATCGAGGACAGTAATTGCTGAATATTCGAGTGCGCAACGAACTGCCGCCGCCGCCGCCGGAAGGGAGGAAGAAATGAGAAATTTAGCTTCTGGCAAATGCCTCAGGGAATACCTTTTTCTGCTTGTAGGAAATTGCCTGCACCAGCCTTGTGAGGCTCATCCGGTCGCCGGGCTCATAGCTGGACATCTGCGGATCGTAGTTCAGGATGATGGCCAGCTCGCTGGAGGTGCGCGTCTGATCCAGCAGATCCACGGCGAACTTCTGGCATTGCCGCCTGAGCTCCATGTACTCCGACTTGCACTCCTGCTCGGTCAAGGCCAGGTTACGGAGCTCCCAGGACAGCTGGAAGGCGGTGAGTATGGGGTCATTGGAGGTGAGGCAGATCAGCGAGGGACTGCACAAGGCCCGGTATATGTTCACCCGGGAGAGGGAGTGCCTTAGGGAGTCCTCTGTGGTCAGGCGGACGCACTCCTCACAACCGCAGCTGTGGGGGAATAAATATTTATACGAATTTTAAGTGATATATAAAGTTTTCTTACCGAATATCGTGCGGAACGGGCACAGCTGCTCCACGATCTAGCAGGATTCGCAGGATCTCGAAGTTGTTCTTGTGAGCGGCCAGCATCAGGGGCGTGATATCCGGAGCAAACATGGCCGTGTTGATGTCCACTTTCTGCCAACTCTGTTAGAATTAAGTTTAATGCAAAATATATAATAAAGTTTTAAATAAAGAAATTTTAATTAAGTTTAAGATAAAGATATTAAATAAATATTCAGGGATGTCACGAATATAACTTCACATAAAGAATTATGGTAATCGAAAATTGGGAACCGCGTTCTCAAATACGTACTCCTCTTAATTTGAGAACGGATTTTATAAAAAAAATTTAAGATAAAGTAATTTTTCCCCATTTATATACCTAAAAAAATCGAAATTAAGAATACAAAAATACTTACACCAAAATTAAGAACAAATATTCCTTATAACCCTATAGGGTTTCGAAGTCCATGAAAAAAGTGTCTAAAAGTATGCAATAAAATATTTAAGATGAGTAACGCCATATGCTACCACCAGAAAAATAGCTTCTATACTGCAAATCAAATGTATGGCCGTTCGGCATTTTAGTGATATTTCCAAATACATTGTACTTTGTTTTCCTTTTTTTTGCAATATAACATTTTGTAGCATACGTTTGGCAACATTTTCAGTGGATCTCAAAACACCTAAAAATTGTATAATGTGATAAACATATTTAAGTATCTAAATAAACCCAAAAACACTATAATTAATAATAATAAATGGACCTTAATTCAAGTAAATCCCCACTATTACTGATATTAAAGAAACCCTCTATCTCCTTTTCTTTATTATTTTAATCCAAAGCCGCCACAGTTGAAGTAGTTATTCCTCGGAATGTCAATCTCGGTGGCCAACTTCCCCTCAAGAAGTTCCAGAAAACATTCCTAAATCTGTCGAAAGCCCCACTTGAGTCCAGTCGGTTGTCTTCATCATTTGTAGATGTTATTAAGCCTGTTAAACGTTTTATTGCATATGCGTTACAATAGTAATTTTCACGCTTCACCAGCGCCCAATGGCTGCCTAATGAAGCGTGCCCGTGTGCATAAATATGAGCAGGCTCTGAGCGGGAGCGGGAGGCTGAACTGGAGGCCCAGACGACTATATTTGCCAGGAGGAGGAGTGCAGGGAGTGCGAGGAGCACGTGGAGCACGAGGCTTGGGAGGAACGAGGGCCCTTGGTCGTTGGCCGCTTATCGCACACTCCCAATCACTCGAGCCCGGCCTGGAGATGCTGCGTGTACGTGCCCAATGGCAAAGATGATACCAATGGGTGCGCCTCCACTCCACTCCAGGATACTCCAGGCACTCGAGGCACTCCAAACATTCCAAACACCCAACGCCCCTCACACGGAAACTGATTAAAATCGTGTTAGCTTCAACTTACCGGCCTAAGCCGCCTACGGCCCGATGATGTGGGCCACAAATTAGCTGAGCACAGCAGACAATAGCCCAGGATGCACAGGGAGAATGGTATATATCTTTATTTGAGAACTAATTAAGCCTGACCATGGGAATATTTAATAGTTCATATTTAATATTTATTAAAAACTTGCTAATTAGCTTATTTAATATTTATAGAAACCTTTTCCCTATTTAAATTCAAATCAACTCATTAAAGAGTCTTAGTAATAAAATCGACATCTTCAAGATATCTATAAGTTCTTTGATATAAAAGGCCTTTTTTAATTATAAATAAAAACTATGTAAGCTTATACTTATAGATAATTTAAACCAAAAAGCTTTTTTAATTATAAATTAAAACTATGTAAGCTTGAAATATTTTGTGTTATTTTCTTAACAAAATTGGTCCATAATGTAATAGTAGGGAAGTTTCAAGGGACTTGTAAATTAAATCTATCTAAAATTAAATCTAAATTAAATCTATCTAAATTATTCCAAATCCCAAAAAAATGTACAATTTTAAGTGGCTTAAATAAAAAATAAAATTAGTCACAGCCTTTTAAAAATGTCAACTAACTATATAGACATAAATAAGGATAATTGAAGTTTTAAAAATTATAAGCAAATCTATAAACTTATCTACGTATTTTGATTTAGTAAAATATATTTTTAAATAGTTTGTAATCCCAAATTTAAACGTTTGAAACCATATTCTCAACAGATTTAAGAACTATCTTTGTTTTAATTAAAAGCTGCTAATATTTCCGGAAAAATACCATATTAACGATTAAAATCTAATTTAAAGGAAGGCTTTTCTTCTAGGACTTGCAATTATTTTCCCTATATTGCAGTGGATAATAAAAATCCCATTCTATTTCTTCAAGTGCAAGTAGCAGGCTGGAGTGTAACTTACGTAGAGCTCGCCCTCCTTGTAGATGAGCTCCTCGTGCTCGAGCAGTAGCTCCACGGCCTCGACGAACTCCGCATTGATGGCGTGCAGCAGGGCGTCCTTTGTCTCCACGCCCATGATGACGAGCAGCTCGACCATCTCCAGGTTCTCGTTGTCTATCGCCAGGGTGAGGGCCCTCCGGCCCAAGGGGTCCATGCAGTTGATGTTGATGTGCTGATGGCGCAGCGCCTTCTGCAGGATCCTGCGAGCAGGAGGAATGGAAATTGGACCAGGACATGGCAATTATTGGAATTTACTTAATAAAGGGGGCTGGGCTCAACTAATTTAAGCAAGTTGCCTCGCAAACTTTTACTTTTTTTGTTCATTTCGGGGCAGGGTCTCCTGCTGCCTCACTTTTCTGTCAAATAAAAACTTGAGGCCAAAGTTTCTAATTACATCGCGGCCGAGAAAAAACTTTGCCAATCAATGGGCTGCCAGAAAAAGGGAATTCTCACATCGGAATACCCAAAAAAAATATCGAGGAATCAGAGAAATTATGTTGGAGAGAGGGCAACTCTCTGGGAAACCAAAATCCGACATATATAAATCTAGTTGGCCCGGCAGTGAGCCGTCACATTTTCAGTTGTCATTATTTGCCAGTCAGTGAGGGCGAGATAAATAAAACTTTCAGTTCAGGTAGCTCGTTCGTCAACATAAATTGTTGTACTAAATTCAAAGAAGAACCGGAACCGGAATCCGCTTTTCAAGACGCGACTCCCAACATTAGGCGATTAAATTGTACGTTAACCCCACCGATTCTCCTAAATCTATACCAAATGGAAGCCGCCGAGGGTCAAGGTCTGGTCATCAAAATGGCCCAGAAGAACAAGGGTGAGTTTGAGTGGTGGGTGAGAGGGAATCCACTGACTGGCCAGTGCCTTGATCCCACAGAGACCCAAACGGTCAAGATGGTGGCCGGCGGCGGACTGGCCAACAACTGGTTCGGCTATGGCGCAGGCGGGGCTCCGTTCGGTGGCCATCATCCGATGGCGCAGCATCCTGCTGCTGTCATACCGAACCACCTGCCCGTCTCGTGCCAGTTCTATATGGATCGGGAGGAGCAGCTGTACCGTCGCGCCTGCCAGCTGAAGGGCATTCGCCTGAACAAGATCCACTCGGACGACGGCTCGGCCGGCTCCGAGGAGGAGCCCTCGAAGACTGTCTACCGCTACACGCTGGATGAGATGAAAAGCTACAATCCGTATCGCTTCATCAACTTTTAAGAGTCCCCGTATCGTCGTCAATACCATCGCAAACGCAAACGCAAACGTAATCCCAATCGCCTCTACATCATTCCCATCCACATGGCATCGCCCGTCCAATAATCCGAATCCTAATCCGAATCCGAAGGTAGCCAATAGCATTAGCATCAGCATCAGCATTAGCATCACTCTCAGGATTCAAGCCAGATCTAGAGATAGCACCTACAATCCACTACCCACAAGATGCAACCTTGTGGCGACACCACCATGCATGCCTCCCCCAAACAGAAGCGGCGATCAGGACAGGAACAGCACCAAGACCCAGGACACCGGACACCGTACATTCGTTCGTTGCCATGCAGCCAACCCGATCAAAACAATAAAAAATTGTTCATAAATGACAGCGCGAGGCTAGTCGACCAAAATGATGGGAGTTTTTACTTTCAGTTAGGGAAAACTTAATTTAATGCTAGGTTTAAGCTTTACTTGAATTTTCAGACATTTACTAGATTTTTGCAGCAATAGCATTTTGACCTTACATTCGAGCATATATTCAATTCCTTTAAATTTACAATAAATTCTGCGTTTCTGAAACTCAATTACTTATATTACTTTACCTTAAATATAAATGGAATTTTTCAATTTTCAATTTTCAAATCACATTTTGAACATTACGTTGCATTAGTTTTGGAAACAATTTCAATTGTGTAAAAATGTACACCAAGTTCTGCGTATCTGAGACTTAATTACTCAAGTTACTTTACTTTATTAAACATTTAAAGAATTTTAAAGAGGTTTCACACTTTGTAGCATTATTAAAATTGTATATAAATTTATTCCAATTTCTAATACTTAATTACAAGCTTCTAAGGTACAGCCAATAAAATTTTGGTTTTTAAATTACTACTTTATTTATGTTATTATTTTACTTCTAATGCAGTTCCAAGTTGTAAATGTAAGCTTATTAAACATTTAAAGCATTTTAAAGAGGTTTCACTGAATATTTTAAACATTTTGTTCCATTCTTGTGGACACAATTTTAATCGTTTATTTATTTGCTTCTATTTTTAAGATTAAATTACTAGATTCAAAACTATAATATCTATAAAATTATTTTTATTGAATTTACTAATGCAAGTCCAATTTACTTTAAAATCTATAAAGAAACCCCTTTTTTCACTCACTTTTCCCTTCAACTTCCAAGTAGTCCTTGAGCTAATTTTCGATGAGTTGGCCAAATTTACAAAAGCCCCAACCGTGCCTCATATATCGCCGGCAAGCGAAATTAATTGTGCATTTATTAAAGTAAAGCCGTAAACGAGCGGAAAGCAGCTGAGCAGAGGGAGTGTGAAGAGCGGCGCCCTCATATTGCTTATTAAGTGGCATGTAAGATACAAGTTAGGTAACCATTTGAGGCCCGCAGGCGGTGGCGGGCGACTGTGCAAATAATTGAAACCACCCAGTGCCACCGACAAGCCCAACCCAAACCGAGGTCCATACCCATACCTATGCCTAAGCCTGAAGGAAGCTCCCGAAGGGATTTATGCCACCCGGCGGCCCAACCCTGTCGACACCGGTGAGTCCCTTGACTACAAATTAGATCGAACTCGGGATATCCTTTAAAAAACTGGAAGGAATTAAATGCTTAGGGGCGAATTCTTAGAGTTAGATTGATTTTAGATTATGTTATATTGCTATCTCCAAATAAGCAGATTTATTCAGATATACGAATACTTGGGAAACGGGAATACATGAGTGAGTATAAAAAATTTAAAGCAATAAAATATAAAATGTTTAAAATATTACCTAAACTAACCAATATTTAATTTAAAGCCATGAGTAAATATAAGCCTCTTTCCACACCTTTTCTTCTCTCATCTGTTCTTACTCTCTACATCAAATTGAACATGCAAGAATTAATATTGCATTTAAAATCAAGAATGCACTTTAAATAAATGTGGGTATTGCAAGGTAAATTTCTTCGTTGAGTATATGGCTAAAATTCCTTTCCAACCCAGGATCCAATACACCCACCCTGCTGGATGCCTGAGGTGTATCGGCGGCATAAATGGCGTCGCACTCACCTGCGCACGTTCGGCATATCGCCGCGCTCCACCGCCAGCAGGAACTTCTTCTCCTCGAGCAGCAGAGGTTGCGGTAATCCCAGCGGCACACAGAACCCGCCCACCGTTTTGGGGGCGGCGGTGTTGTTGCTGCCAGACGATACCTGGCATATTTTAAACACGAGAGACGGGACAGGTGAGTGTGTGTAGACTTGGCGGGAAGTCGTGTATGCGGAATTGCAAATAAATAAAAAATAAACATACAAGAAAATTAAGTGCAAAGTGGAGGATGCTGGGCTGATTGTCTGGCTCCGCCTAAATGGGATGGCAGCATTGGCAGCATGGAAATGCGGCGTTTAGGCTAAGCTTTAAGTGGCAACTGGCTGTTACTGTTACTGTTACTGTTACTGTTAATACCAAAGCGTTACTTTTCTCGATCGATTCTACTTACGCCCGTCGGCAGCTTCTTTTTGCGGCCCATGCTGCGTTTTTGATTTACAGACGGAAAATTCACTTAACAAAAAGCCGGGCGTAATTAATATTCCATGTACTTGCACGGGTTCAGAGTTCAGAGTTCACAGCTTCGGCGGCTCCATGTCAGGGGGCTTAGTGGAAACTGTATGGTATTTACATATATTTATGCACACAATGGCTAAGCCAAAAAAGTCCAATACTAAGCCGGGCCAAATGCAACTTTCGAGTTGATTTTCCCTTTATAGTTATGTCCGAGTCCGTGTGCGTCTGTCTGTCTGCGGGTTTTTGTCTTGGTTTATGGTTTCTGGTCTATGGTCTCTGGTCTCTGGTTTTTGGCGTGCAAAAAGTTTCCATTTAAGCTGTTTATAATGTTTTTTTTCGTCCCCCGACTAAGCCCTTTTTAAGTGCCAACTGCATTTGCGGGATTTAAGTTTCGGCGATTTTCGAGTTGATTAGGAAGTTCCTCACATTTTCCGACCTTCCGAACGAAGCCCAGAGGCTACACTGATTGTATTTTTGCGAACACTTATTACTTGTTACTCATTACTTATTAAGGCGGCACTCACAAATCACATTTTCTGTTTTGATTCAAATTTTCTTATTCGATTTTGCACTTCCCTTACTACTAGCCATTATTAGCCATGGCCAGCTGCAATTTTTATTTGTTTACATCACCGCCATCAATCGGTTTCCCATTAGAAATTATTTCGCAATGCTTTGTTCAGCTATAGTTGCCCCAACCCCCGACCCCGACCCTGTCTCAATATTATTTTTATTTCCATTTCCATTTGCATTTTCGTTTTTATTTTCCTCTTCTCCTCTCCTCGCATGTGTGAACAATGCCAAATGAATATTTAAGAAGGCTTTTTTTCCGGTAATCCGCGAGCAAGCAAAAAATGCATTCTGTCTACATGCTTTTGCTTTAAAATGGCTTTATGCTTGTGCTCCTGCTCCGTATGCGGATGCTGCAGATGCATTTAAAAGTGTTTGAGCCGCGCCATAAAAAATGCAGGCGCTTTGCATATTCAGAGAAGGAGCCACAAAAAACCGAAACACTGACCCATCGAGAGGGCTGTCACACGTATAAAAAAGCACTTCCGGGGGCCAGTTTGCAGCCGGACAAAAGGACGTTCCTGCGCTGCCACTGCATTGTTTAATTAACTTAATAGAAATATAAGTGCGGACTTCGGGTACGGATACTCTTAAGGGGGGGAGAAATAAACACCTGGGCATAAAAATGTCACAATAAATTCGGTTTTATCTGCCACTTTGTGGGGGTAGGAAAGGGTATATATATCAGATATGTATATAGGGATTTATAGCCCTTTCCTGGTGGTAGATATCACATAATACATAAATTGCTCTTGTAAACCAATCAAAGGGATAGTGCCATAATCATTTAACAGGAATACCTTAGATATTTATTTGTGTACTTTTAACTATATTGAGTTCCTTAAAAACTCGAAATTTTCTCACTTAAAAGGGAGTTGGCGAAATGAACAACATGGATATGTTGTCTTTTTAATTATTATTTTATTAATTAGTTTTTAATTATAATTATTTAATACGTTAATAACCGATTAAACTTAATATTTGAACTTAAAATCCTTGCAGAGATCAAACGAATGCTTTCTTCTCGCGTTGCTTTCGTAGAGCTAGTGTGACCAGTCTGAGGTTTTGTAGGAATGTATCGAGAAGACAGTGTTGCCAGATAGTGAAGCTAGATCGCCAGAAGTTTATTAAAAACTCTATTTTTTTGACATAAATAACTCAACATTACAGGATCTTCTTAATTATAAAAGCGAACTCGTTAAATTGCTTCTTTTTTTTCCACCTAAAGGAAAAGACTTGAGCTCGACTTAGTAACTTTTGGAATTAAACTAAGTAAACTACTTCTAATGAACTGGTCATTAAATAAAAGCTCAAATAAGCTTCTCATTTAAAGGCTTCATTAATGTCCACATTCTCCCTTTGTAACATAGCAATTAAATAGCATAACTCTGTGAAGTTTTTAGGGCTCATAAAACCCAAAAAAAAGTATCAGGATTGAAATGGCAACTCTGACGGTGAGCTTTCCCTGCCGACACCGACCACAAAGTCCCGCACAATGAATGAAAGATACTCGTCGTCGTTGTAAAACTACATAATTCAGCTCTGGCTCCCGGACTGCAGACTGCAGACTGCACTTAAGCCACTTATAACCGTACGGATACGGATACGTACTTCTTGCATTCCGGCACACAGAAACGTGTGCAATTGTTCAACTCGCTGGCACAATGGACGTTGAAATTTCATGTGACCGGCTTAGGTGAGGGACTAAGAATATGAATTGTATGGTTCTATGTATATTTTACAACAATTGCCTGGCATACGTTCAGGCCACAGATTAACTTTATTTATTCTTGTATTTTTTTTTTATTTAGAATATTTTTTTGCGCTTTTTGGTCACAGAGAGAAACCCGCCGAGATACCCGTAGTAGCCGCGACGAACCGCGAACGTGTGCCACCTGCGAAATTTACACGCAGCGACTAAGGCGCGGAAATATATACCTTTCCCGAGGGCCGAGCGGCGTGGCGGCTAATTTAATTAGACTAAAACGTCAAATATTTGTCAGCCAGTGCATAGATACACCTGGAGGTGGCCTCTCTCTATATGTATACGCCCGACTGGCTACTGGCTGGGTGTTATGAGTTGCAGACGCTGACCGCTCACCTTGGCAGGTGTGTGTACAAGGTGTAGTATCAACAAGTTTTCGCCAGCGCTCCTAAGGGGATTAGGACCCAAACATGTGGAAAGCGTGGACAGGAGACAACAGCTACCGGGACAGGGACAGGGCCATGGCCAGGGACAGGGACGGTCTGTCGGCGGCGACAGTCGTTGGCAATTGAATTACAACTAATTTGCCGTGATTTGATTTGTGCCATGCCAGCTATTGTTTTGCCACTTACTCTTCGCTTCGAGCTCTCTTTTCTGGCCACAAATTGCTGCACATTTACGGATATTTTCGTGCTGGCCAATGCAGCGTACTTAATTTGATTTGGCCCTGACAGTACGATTGTCATAGCTTACCTCTGCCAGGGTGATTTTCAATAAATATCAACAGCTTAGGCTTCGGTTAAAACAATATTTTCACGTTTGCACAAAGAAAAGGCAATTATTTTCGATTTTATAGTTATTGATGACTGGAAAATGGTTTATAAATTGTTTAAAATGTTTTAAATGTGGTTGGGTCTACCGCATTGGTTGGCATTTGGAATTTGTGAGTTAAACTATGGTTTACATATGATTTCATTTAATAAAAAATACTCAAGTTAAGGTTCGCTTACCTATGTTTTCCTTGAATTACAAAAATAAGTAATAATTTTTAAGTATTATTTGTTTTCTATTTTATTATTTTGATATAATTTTCAAAATATTAAAATTCAGTTTTATAAAATAAAAAATAAACATAAGTTTAATTCGAATAAAATCAGCAGTACAAGCTTAATTGAAATTATGTGAATTTGGTGAAATTAGTAATATAAAATCAACTATTCTTTTTTCCTTTTAGGTTACTCGTGTAAAAATTTTTTACCCGACCATTAAATAGCCGGTCATTCGTTATAAGAAAATCGTTGCATACTTTTGGGAGGTTTTTTAAAATAAAAAATATAAATTAGGATTTTTTTTCCTTATTATAATATTATTTCATATTTCATACCCTCCTCTAACCTTTTCCTGTGTATTTCTTTAAAAACAAAGATTAGAAAAAGTTACAATTAAACAATATTACATATTCCTCAAATAATATAAATATTGCTGAATTAAATAAATCGTTCAGTGATGATATGTATAATGCGATAAAGGTGATATTAAATCTGAAAGATTCTAGAGTTATCTTTTAAAATAGAATAATCGTTCATATTTTATATAACAGCTTCTATAATAAAGTGTAAATTTATGGATTTATTTTAATTAAACATTTTTTAATGGGTACTTTCTCTTTGTTCCCTGACTCATTTTCAAGTTGGATGCAGTCTTCTAGTACCAGCAAATAAAAGGATATTCCAGGTATCCCAACCCTCAAACCTCGAACCCTTAAGCCATTATTGTTGTTTCTTTTAAAGACTGCTGCCAAATTTAATTCATTTGCAACTTCCAACTCCAGCCATTTTATTGGGACACTTTGAATAGGATTCTCCGTGTGCTAGCTGCTCCTCTACAACCCTTGAGATACTGCAAATAGTACAAACAAATACGGGAGATAGTCCAAGTGGATCCTTCACATGTTCATATGTCTCCGCCAGAGTCAGCCTTTTGACGGGCACAAGCAAATTTATTTTGGGCGCAGGGCGGGAATCTAAGCTCCAGATAGTAACCAGCTTGGCAAACAACAAAAGCTGAATTAAATCAAAAATCTTAAACTGGATTTTGATGAGATATGTGTGGACGGGTGGAGGGCGGTGTGTGCTTTGGAGACAGACAACAATTGAAGCACATTCCTGCAGCATCAGCTGAGGGCAGGGTTTGGGCCGGAGTCTCGCATGACTGCACGTAAACAGGTAAAGCCAAACAAACAAACATCAGGTTTTCAGGAGGGTTTTCCGGGGGTTTTTCAGGGGGCTTTCCATCTGGCTTCCTCCCCCTGGGTGGCCCATACCAGCACGTTAACTCATTTAGTGGCAGGTGGGTTACCATGACTGCGTCTTTTATCACGCTGCATGCGGTTGGCGAGGAGAAGCCCGAGCTTGCCGGGGAGATGGCCCTTAAAATCGCACCAGGCTCCATTCTCGCGATTCCCTGGCCGCGGTGGGAGATATATACAAGGTTTCCTTGGATTCCCCTCGTTCTATACATATCTCTTGGTGTCTGTTTTGGCCATGTGGCTGTGGGGAGGAACACTTTAAAAATATGAGGGGAACTTTCAAGAAGTGTAGTTTTTAGGGTTAAAAAGATAAGAAATTTTGATGTTTGCCTTTGAGGAATAAATAATAAATCGGTTTCAAAGATTGAATATGGAATTCTAATGATATTTTAAAAGAAATACTAAGATATATCCTTGTAGATGTCATAGAAAAGGTTTTTAGTGGTAATTCGAATACTGTCAGGAAGTATGTCCTGCTTTTAGGGTACAAAATATAAGAAATGTTGATGTTTTCCTTGAAGGGATGATTAAGAGTTCGGTTTAAAATATTAGGAAAATAATTCCTATATTTTGAGGGAATTTCCTAGAGATATTCCCGTAGATGTATGTAGTCGGAGATGTTTTTAGTGAGATTTTTAATAACAATTTGAACTTATTTACCTGCGATATGTCTGAAGTTGTGAAGTCACTTTTTAATCACAAAATGCAGTTCTTTTTTAATCATTTGTCTAGCTGTCATTCATCTGAACCTTTTATTAATTTTCCTCTATATGTTAAACTCCTTAAAACTCTTAAAATAAATATATCCTTGATCTCGAGGGATATTTTTCCCCAGTGCAGTCCCTAAAGCAAACACACCCACCAAAAGAGACAGACAGCCAGCCAGACAGTAAGTAGCATAGTTACACGCACGCTCTCACACATCCTGCAGCGGCGGAGGACGAGGAAGAGAAAATCAGATTGAGCAAGGAGCAGGCAGGAGCTGGAGAATAATATGATGCATTTCCATAATTCACCCGGCAGTTCGCCAAACGCTTTGCTCGGGAGAAGCCCAAGCCCAAGCGCAAGCCCTAGTACAGAGTGTGGCAAATAAAATTGCATTCAATATTTCTTCTCGCTGATGAGATTTTTTTCCCTTGGCAACACCCCTTCACGCCCCTTTTAGGCGTCATATTGTTTGTCTTGCATTAAATTTATGGCCATGGCTGTGTGGCTGTTGCGCTGCGGTACACACTCGCCCCAAATTGCACGCGGGCTCTATTATTTCAAGCAGCACTCGCAAATTTGTTGTGCGCTGCCGCATAATAATGCGACATCGATCGAGGGACCAAGAACCAGCCAGATGATCCAGAAAATCGGATAAACTTACCTTTCAGGGCGGGTTCGTTGGGGATAACCTGGTTAACGGCAGTTGTATCTGCCATAATGAAGTTACCAATTAAATACTCTTTCCTTTTCAGCCGTTTAATTGGAACCGAGAGAGAGCGAGGTTTTCCCCACTTAATTCCCCAATAAAGTGGCCGACTTTTGGGCGCTGCATGTATTGGCACTATATTTTTCTCTATTTTCCTCTCTCGGCTCACTGAAATGACGCCATCAATTGGAAGTGGCACTGTTTAAATATTTACTTTCGCATGCCAATCGGCTGAGGCACACATTTCCCCCTTTAAACAAAGCGAAATTTCCATCAATGAAACGGAACTTTAAGTTAAATCGAATGCAAATAAACAAAGTTATCTTCCCCGAAACAAATCCCCACATAAAGCACCAGTCCTTGCGGTAAAATAAATTCCCAGCTACTCATGACAGCCCAGCTGAGGCTGAGGCAGAGTTTGAGGTGTCCGAGAGCCCAGGGAATTGTAGAGGGAAAGGGGAAAACTCCCGGCTCCGGATGGAGTGAAAAGTGGGCGTGGCAGAGCGTACGTGCCAAAATAGAAAACTTGCCGGAATGGATTAGAAACGCACGTTCCTCGGCGCTCGGAGCAACACCCCTCAAAGGGTTTAAAAGGCAATCAAATTTAATTGTTTTGCGGTTGGCCACAAAACTTTTTCAGCTCCAAAGCTTTTTCTCTTGAAAAAAAAAAAAAATCAAAGAGGTACCCTGCCCTGACAAGTGAAAATGAAATGCCAGAAATAAGTCAGCATGTTTCTTTTATAATAAACAAGGAGGAGGCACTCAGCTGCCAGAAACACGCCAGCAGAAATGCCAATTAAATGTATTTACAAGCCAACGCAAATCAGGCGGATGAAGTGCCGCATCACTGACGCCACCAATCGGATCGGATCCAAACCGAATCTGAGTCCTCATCCAAATCCGATCGAAATAGGCCGCATTTCGGCTATAAATACCACTCACCTGTGCATTTGTTTACGCGGTCGCTCGGCCAGTTAGACGTAAACAAGTCTCGCCGGAAGTGGGCCAGCAGCAGCAGCATCATCATCGTCACTCAGAGTGAGCATACGATATATATCATATATATCCCACATCAAATTGGTAGCAGGAGCTGTGTCATTGCTCCACTTTGACACAAAACACAAGTTCAAGCGGCAAGGTCTAGCCGCCGGCGGGCTTATGAATTTTCACTTTCAGCCACACTCTCCTCTAACATTGAGAGCTGGCTGTCAACGAGCCGTGTAAAGGCCAAATGCCGTCGTTTATTTTTAATAAAGAGAAAATACGACAAAAAATACAAGAAGGGGGAACAGACACTAAAATATGTGCGCTCTGATGGGAAATGTCATAAAATGCGGCGCCAGCGAGATCACAAGCAGTCAACGACTCGCCGGCGACCTTAGAGAGTCAGAACAAAGCCATCGCCACATAGCGGATAATTCGGACGCTCTGTGATCGGTTCGAATTAAATAATTTATACTGCTAAATAATTTATACTTTGTCTGCATATTTTGCATATTTTCCATTAATGACCCAGAAAATAGACGGCCCACCAGCAGCTGAGAGCAAATGAAAAATATACAGATGTCGAGGGGAACGATGAAAGCAAGCTAATTGATTTCGAAAGCCACTTAGTTATCGATCCGCATGGGAGGAGATTTCTTAAATATTTCGAAAAGACCTTGGTCAATTTTATAAGCTAAGAATATGGAGAAATCCTTTGGTTATTGGTAATTATGGAAATTTAATATACCAACTAAAGGTCAGATTGAAAAGAGTAACATTAATATAAACTTAATGAGAATTACAACAAGGATTTCGATAATTTATATTTATAAAACTTAAAAAAATTCCTATGAAATAGCTATAGCTATGTGCTATGACCTTCCACAAATTAAATAAAAAGGATTCCACTTTTAACTACTGGACCTTATATATCCCCTTTAATTAGTGAATAAGTTCCAAATCGAATTAAAGTTAAACAAAAGTTATAGTTCAACCAAAGCAAAAGTTTCGAGGAAATATTACTAGGATTATTTATATTATTTATTATCTTAATAAAACTGCACTTTGGCTTGTCGTGTTTTATAAAAATATTAAAAAAACGAATCACTTGGCGTGCTTTTCGGCACACACCTTTATAACATCTGTCATTGTAACTACAACATTTTTTGTGTTAACCTAAGAAGATAACATCTTTTATCAAAATTAATTATCTGAAAATTACGGAGTCTGAATTTCCCATATTCTTTCTGATATTCTAATATTAATATATTTAAAATTAAAGAAAATAAATTTATATTTATACAACCTTTAAATTAAATTACAAATATATTTCAGAAAGTTTAATTTTGAATATCCTTACAAACGACGAAGCTGGGCAATAGACATCTTTCTTGAAATATAAAAATAATATATTAAAACTTTTCTAATAACTAAAAAGAGAAGGAAGTTATTAGGCAACCACCTGGGTTGACTATTAAGTTTATATTTATATACTTACTCTTCTTTCATGAACTCCGTTTACGTAGTGATCTCAGTTAAGACTGCAACGCCAATAAAGCCACCGTAGACCACGTTATTCTTCGATATAGTGAGGTGGCACTTGTTCAGACCTTGCTTCACGTATCTCATCCAGTTCTCAGAGCGCATGGCCACGTTCCTGAGATAATATTCGCCCTTTTTGACGGGACAGGCATCGCCACCCCTGGGCAGGTTGGAGTCCACCAGGGAGTTTTCCCAATATTTACCATACATTTTCACAAATGAGCATGTTGTATTTTTAATTCCAAGGTCAAGGGACTTCCAATCGCCATTCCTATGCTGCTCCATTCTGATCATCCACTCGAAATCGTCATCTAAGTCCGTGTGGCATATAATGGTGCCATTCATCAAGCGTTGGCGACCCAGCAACCGCAAATTAAACTCGATCAGTGTTTCGTTATCTCCTTCCAGTTTTTCAAAAGTTTCAAATCGAAAATCGTACAAGGCGCTAACAAGTGCCTAAAAAGAAGGTTGTTTTCTGAGAATTAATTAATTATTAATAATAAGGATGATATCATACCGCAGTTGAGACGAACAGGAGTAGTAAAGACTTGAGTAATCCGAGTGACATTATTCCTCAGTTCGTTTTGTTTTTAGTTGTTTAAACTGCAATTTCGTGTTGTTTTCATGGCTTTATATATTTAGAGGTGTCGATTATGTTGCGTGTTTATTATTCATTAAATTTGAAACGTGTCTGGTAAGTAAGTTAAATACTGTATTTAATTAATTTAATAGGTAAATTTAAAGATTAAATCAGACTATATTACGGAAACAAAGCTAATATAAATGGGAATTGATGGAGTTTTGACTTCTGTTTTAAAATGGTTCATCTAAAATATGGAAGAGGATATATTTTTAGTATTATTATGTATATATTTTCCATTTCACTTAACTCCTTAATTAAGTTTAATTTATCCAGCAACAACCTGTTTTTACTCTATTTTTATAATATCCTCTGTCCTACGTGGGCTGCTATAAATATTTCTGGCCTAGGCAACACTAAGTGTTGTTAGGTGGAATCTGACATTTCCATTGAAAAGTTCGACATTTTTAAGCATAAACGTACTCAGAACGGTTTGACGTACGACTATCATTTGTGTTGTTTACAGTTACTTAAAAAAATCAATTTCGCAAAAAAATTGAATTAACTCGTGAACATTTTCGTGCGATCATTTTTCACAACTTTCGGCGTGGATTATCACGACAAGAGTGCAGCGATGAACTTAAATCTTTGTATGACTATGAAGCACCATCCTATAGCACTGTGAAAAACTG
>VNJZ01000320.1:0-44612 GCA_008042795.1 Drosophila asahinai | reverse complement strand
TTTCTTTGATGTTGAAGAGCGGCTTGCTCGTTTGAGCGGTCTTGGCGATCAGCTTGAAGCGTTTTCCCGGACTGTGGATTTTGAGGTGTTCCGCCCTGATCTGGAGAAGGCTCTGGCCTATTCAGATGGAAGCAAGGGCGGGCGACCGCCATTTGATCCGGTGTTGATGTTCAAGATCCTGGTGATCCAGACGCTCAACAATTTGTCTGATGAGCGGACAGAGTATCTCATCAACGATCGCCTCTCCTTTATGCGTTTCCTTGGTCTGGGACTTTCAGATCGGGTGCCCGATGCCAAAACAATCTGGCTGTTCCGTGAACGCCTGACACAGGCGGGGGCCATTGAAAGACTGTTTGAGCGCTTTGATGCGACCCTGCGCAGCGCTGGTTATCTGCCGATGTCAGGCCAGATCCTGGATGCCACGCTCGTAGCGGCTCCGAAGCAGCGCAATACAAACGCAGAGAAAGCGGATCTGCGAGCAGGCCGTATTCCTGAAGACTGGCAGGACAAGCCATCCAAACTGTCGCACAAGGACAGACATGCACGATGGACGCTGAAGTTCACGAAGGCGAAGCAGCAGGATGATGGAACCATGCCATCCAGCGATCTTGCCATCCCGTTCTTTGGCTACAAATCCCACGTCTCCATCGATCGGAAGTTTCGGTTCATCCGAAAATGGAAGACGACGGATGCCGCCGCCAGTGATGGTGCGCGATTGAGAGAGGGGCTGCTGGATAAAACCAATACGGCCTCAAGCGTCTGGGCTGATACAGCGTATCGCTCAAAAGCCAATGAAGACTTCATGGAAAAGCATGGCTTTGTCTCAAAGGTTCACAGGAAGAAGCCGCATCTCAAACCCATGCCACTCCATATCCAGCGGTCCAATGCAGGAAAGTCCATGATCCGCTCGCGTGTCGAGCATGTTTTTGCCGACCAGAAATCACAGACGGGATTGTTCATCCGAACTGTCGGTATTACCCGGGCCACCATGAGGATCGGGCTGGCCAATATCGTCTACAACATGCGCCGCTTCCTCTTCCTGCAGCGGATCAGCACCACAGCGTAGCTATCAAGCGGGTAACAGCTCCCAATCTGCTCAAAACGCAGACCGGATGCCATCGCAAAAACCGTCAATCAAATCGCCAAAAGCCAGAAATTACCCGCCAAGCACATCAATCAACGGTTCTTCGATCCCTCCAGATCGGCTGACGTGCTCTGCCCATACCTGTCAGTAGCTATGATAGAGGGTTCATGACCGATTATCGCTGACGTAAAGAGCGTTGTGGCGCTTGCTGACGTTTTTTCAAGAGCGCTAGAGAGGAAACTCTACAATGATCAGCTACGCATCAAAGGTGTCATTTTTAATTAACGGTTGGTGTCTGGCCATACAGAATAAAAAACAGGCTCTGCCAAAAAAGACAGAGCCTGCATGGAAACCCTAATTTATAATATTTTAGGCGGATTTAGCTTCTCTGTTTGCGTCATCCTTGTCTTTGACCACGTAAGGGCCAGCGGCATTGATGGTCATGGACAGAAGGCCAATTTTTCCATCAGCGAGATGGTCGCCTAACGGCAGCTCTGCGTCACCGTTTGTCCAAGATGATTTTGTGTCAGTGTTTTCCAGCCAGCCTTTGGGCTTCTTGGACTGAAGATGAGCCGTGATGTCAAACTGCTGCTCTGCACAAAGGAGGTGCACTTCGGCGACGGAGACGCCAAAATAGCGACGATCATCGATAAATGGCCCAACCACGTCAGAAGGACGACTTGCGCGAGACACAATACGCACCGAGCTGACATTGGCAGGCAGCATAAAGTTATAAATCTGTCCATTGTGACGAATAGGGCGAATCACTGCACCATTGTCCGTGACCAGATGTAAATCTGGATCTGTAACCAGTTCTGCTGTTGTGGCAGATGCCGGGGAAGTGGCCAGATTGGCATTCTGTGCCACAATTTTATGGAACAAGGGTTCAACAAAGGCACGATCTACGCACAATGGTGCAGCGGCATCATCTTCCCAGGTTCGACCAACCCCACGCAATATACTGACGACCTTGCCCTCCTGACTGAAAGACGCCCGGTTGCCGGTATCTAAATAGCTTTCGGTCAGCATGCCATCCGCTGTGATAACAGAATGCTGGGCAGTTTCTACATGATAGTAATCATAGGACGTAATGGATTTATCGAAGAAAATAGACGCGCCATTGACCAACATACGTGCTGGTACGAACTTGCCTTCAAAAAATAAGCAATGTTCGGGGGTAATCAGCATGTCTTTGAATGGAACACCCTCAGAAATCGCATTTTTGAGAATGCGCACAGGCCAACCCGCTTCATCATCAGAAAGGTGAGGCTTTACTTGGGTATTGGCTTTGCCGACCCAGATAACTTTCTGGGAGATTTCCTGGTTAGTTTTCCAGTCAAAAGTGATAACTTCGTCACCAATGCTGATTTCTTCGACAGCAACATCTCCTCTTGGTGTGCGAATGAGGCTACCGCTCAAGAAGCAATTGAGCATACCTAAAAAGCTATCCCATGTGAGGGATTCAGGAGACTCACCAAGCGCCATTGTTAGTGGCGAAATCAGCACGGTGTCTGTTGTTTCGTCATAGACTTCATAGGTCGATCCTGTGCTGCCAGGGGCGTCACGAATGTAAACAACATCCCCGTGACCACCAAGCCACCCAAAAGTGATTGAATCGTTTGTAGAAAAATTTGTAACACTAGACGGGACGCCTGGTCCGTATAGCGTAATTGAGTTCGGCCATATCCCATCATTTGTGGAAGGAAATATAAGCGGCGTTGTTATGTTGGCCATAAGTGTGGTGCCTTTGGCTACAACAAGAGAACCACCAGAAACATTGTTGGCTGTAATATACGTTGAATTGAACGTTGTAACGCCATTTGTGGGAACAACGATGTCACCGTTTACTGTTAATAATGTTCGGGTATTTTTGGCGTTTCTTAATCCATTCAATGTCACATTACCATCACCGGTAATTGTTAAATTGGCGATGGTTGCTGACGTTCCTCCTTCAGGAAGTGTGATGGAAAGGGTAGAGCCAAGCGCTCCCGAATCAATAACGACATCTGATGTAGAAGTTGGAACACCGTTGCTCCAGTTACCAGCGTCATTCCAGTTGCTGGTGCCAGCGGCTCCGGTCCAGGTATCTGTTGTTGTGTCGGCCATAATACGTAACCTCAATCAAAATAAGTTTGTAAATAGTGAACATGCCGAAAATTAAATAATCTTTTTTGTTAAGTCAACAAAAACAAAATAATTTTTTGAATTTATTTCCTGTGAAAATTAAGAATAATTTTTCGAATTATCGAAATAAATCTAAAAAAATATTTCATAATATAAGAAAAATTATGTAAAACTGAAAAACAAGCAAGAAATTTTAATGAAATAACGAAATTATATTTTTATATATAATTGGTATTGTCAAAAATTTATATTTATATGCTCAAAGGGGAGTTTTTTTGGGGAAGAATATTCGTCTCTTTACGTCTTCCACACATAAAATAACTCAACATGGAACGAGCGGGGTGAGTTAAGAACAAACATATGCAGCCGATCAGAAATGATATTCCAAAATATTCGATATTAAAGTTTCAAAGGGAATATCTGAAAGACCGTGTAGCTTGTGATGCGGAATTATTCGTGGTGTGCGCTGCAAGGGTGGAGCTGGCGACTTCATAACTTTGAAGCAGAATAGAAAGCCACATCCTAATTTTAAAACTATTGTTTGTGAATTTTGGCTGGGGGACCTGGATTCGAACCAGGGCTGACCGGGTCAGAGCCGGTAGTTCTACCGCTAAACTATCCCCCAGCATGGGGACTTTCGAAAGCGTTCTCAATCACTTCCGTGTCGGTGACGCTCTCCTAGCACCAGCAAAACAGGTGCGCAAGTGGGTTTGCAAAAAGATTTCTCATTTTGATGCATATTTGTCTTGCTCCTTTGGCGTCCGTCCCCAAAAATAGGAACTAACGATGTATCAACCTCTTACCAAGAAGGACCGGACAGATGGATCGCATTCCCCCCTGGGCCGGTCGCCCGGGCAGACCCGTCTATTCTTCATCTTATCCTCGGCAATCTGAGGATGAATTGTTTGCAGCGCTTGACCTTGGAACCAACAACTGCCGCCTGATGGTGGCAGCGCAGACATCCGGTGGCTTTCGTGTGGTTGACAGCTACAGCCGGATGGTAAAACTCGGTGAAGGGTTGCACCATACGGGCCGCCTGGGTGAACCAGCCATGGAACGCACACTGGATGCCTTGCGCACCTGTGCAGACCGTGTTGGCCGCAGGCAGGTTAAAGACATTCGCGCTGTTGCGACGGAAGCTTGCCGTCGTGCTGAAAACGGTTTTGCGTTTTTGGAGCGTGTACGGTCAGAGACAGGCTTTGATATCAACATCATTTCCGGGCGAGAGGAAGCCTGTCTGGCTGTGGAAAGTTGTGCCAATCTGATACACAATCCGCGCTTTGGCTCACCCCGTAATCGGGCGTTGCTGTTTGATATCGGTGGTGGGTCAACCGAAATTGCCTGGGTTAGGGTGGACCCGTTTCGGCAGGCGCAGGACCTGATCGGCTATCTCAGCCTGCCAGTGGGTGTCATAACTCTATCTGAGCAGTTTGGGCCTGCCAGCAGCCATGATCCCGGCTGTTATAAGGAAATGGTGGCCTTTACCAAGGCATCCTTGCTGCACTTTGAGAGTGTGCATCGCATTGGGCCGGAAATTCGGCGACGGCAGACCCGGTTTATCGGCACAAGTGGCACGGTAACAACGCTGGCCAGTCTGGTGTTGAATTTGCCGCGTTACGCGCGGGCTGCGGTTGATGGCTCACAACTGCCCTCTGTCAGTGCGCGGCGGGCTGTGCGTATGTTGCAGGAAATGGGGCCGCAAGGTGTTGAAAAGCATCCTTGCATTGGCCCTGATCGGGCTGCATTTGTGTTGCCCGGATGTGCTATTTTCGAGGCTATTCACGATATGTGGCCTATTGAAGATATCATTGTGGCTGATCGTGGTCTAAGGGACGGCATGGTTTTGCGTATGATCCAGAAAGCAGGGTCGTCGCAGCGGCGCTTTCAGCGTTCTCCCATGCTGGGGCCCATACCCTTTCAGCAGTCTATTCAAGCGACAGGATCATGACGAACGAGAAATCCGGCTCGGGCCGGAGAAACCAGCCTTTGCGTGTGCCAGGGCGTGCCCGTAAAAGCAGTTCCAACCCAGGTGCCAGCTTGGGGCAGGACGATTCAGATGCCCCCCGTCAACTCCGCACGAAATCGGTTTCGTTGCGTACGGCGCGCGGGCGTACAACCGCGCAGCAGCGCTGGTTGGCGCGCCAGTTGAATGATCCTTATGTGCAGGCGGCCCATAAACAGGGGTGGCGTTCACGTGCGGCGTTCAAACTGATTGAACTTGATGACCGTTTCCATCTGATCAAACCGGGCATGCGCGTGGTTGATCTGGGTGCCGCGCCGGGGGGCTGGACGCAGGTTATTGTCAAGCGCGGTGCAAGCCGTGTCGTTGGGGTTGATCTTCTGCCGGTTGATCCGGTGGCAGGGGCAGAAATCATTGAAGGGGATTTTACTGACCCGACAATGGCGGAACGTCTGACGACTATGCTGAATGGTAAGGCCGATCTGGTTCTGTCCGATATGGCCCCTAATACCACTGGCCATGGCCCGACCGACCATATGCGTATTATTGGCCTGACCCATGAGGCACTTCATTTTGCCTTTGAAATTCTGGCAGAAGGCGGCGGCTTTGTTGCCAAGGTTTTCCAGGGTGGTTCGGAAAAGCAGATGCTGGATACGCTCAAGCAGGCTTTCAGTCAGGTAAGACATGCCAAGCCACCTGCAAGCCGCAAGGATTCCAGTGAGTTGTATGTTGTCGCCACTGGTTTCCGGCCTGATCGGTTGAAAGCCATGGAAGAAGGCGAGTAACGTATTTTCTATCGTGTAAGGAGCCGGGACTGGTTCGCTCTTATGGCAGGAATGGTGACTGTGCTCCAAAAGCGTTATTCTTGGCCGGACTAAGGCTGCATTGAAGGATACACGCGATGGATGAGGCATTTTGGCAGAACAAATGGGAACTCAATCAGATTGGGTTTCATGAAAGTAAGCCTCATCCCTTTTTAGTTCGTTTTTTCCCGGAACTGTGCCTTGAGAAAGGGGCAAGGGTCTTCGTGCCCCTGTGCGGCAAAAGCCTCGATATTCACTGGTTATTGGCACACGGATTTTCAGTCGTTGGTATTGAACTCAGTACAATAGCGATTGAAAGTCTGTTTCAGGAATTGGGACTGGTGCCCCAGATAACGCAAGCCGGTAGAGTGCAGCGTTTTGTGGCAGAGAATATCTGTATCTACGCAGGAAACATCTTTGCGTTAACGCAAGCAGAACTTGGTGAGGTCGCCGCGACATATGACCGGGCGGCGTTGATTGCTTTGCCTGACACCATGCGTATCGAATACGCTCGGCATCTTGCTGATATTACGAACAAAGCGCCAATGTTGCTGATTACGCTGGATTACGATCAGACATGCCTGAATGGCCCTCCGTTTTCTGTAACGACAGAGGAAGTGCTGCGCCATTATGCTGAATTTTATACCGTTCAGATGCTTGGTAAGCATGCTGTTTCGGGCGGCCTGAAAGGCAAGTGCCCAGCAACGGAAGTCGCGTGGCATCTTGCCTCAAAGTAGGGGCTTCAAAACTAACGCTGTTATGGCAGGCGTGACAGACCATCCAGAATCAGTGCCCAGAGTTGGTCTGCATCGACGGTGCGCAGGAAATGGGCGTTGATAGGGCGGTTGGTAACATTCCACCAATCCACCACAGTTGCGCCCAAGGTTAAGGGGCTGGCGACCTCAACTTCAACATTCACGTTTCGTCCAGTGAAGAGTTGGGGTGCTAACAGCCAGCCGATAGTGCAGGGGTCATGCAAGGGAGCACCTGACCACCCGTATTTCTCAAGATCAAAGCGTGAGGAAAACGTCAGCATTTCATAGGCGGCACGCGCGCAGGTGCCGGAAAGCGCAGACAAGGCCTGTAGGCGGTCAGTTGTTATGAGAAAGCTATGTGTCACATCAAGTGGCACGAGTGTGACGGCCAGACCACTGTTCAGCACGATTGCGGCTGCATCCGGGTCTGCAAACACGTTGAATTCCGCCGCAGGGCTGATGTTGCCCGTTTCGGACCAAGCCCCACCCATGGCGACAACCTGTTTCAGACGTTTAACAACATCTGGAGCTTGAATAAGTGCCGTTGCCAGATTGGTCATAGGACCAATGGTCACGAGTGTAATGCTATGTTCTGGATGATTGGCAAGCGTTTCAAGCAGAAATGAAACACCATGTTGGGCTTCTGGCTGATGCTTTGGCGTAGGGAGTGTCGGGCCATCCATACCGGTCTGCCCATGCACATGCTGTGCATTGATCGGTGGCCGACGCATGGGACGAGGGCAGCCCCTGTAAACCTTGATGTCTGGCCTTTGTGCCAGTTCAAGAATTTTGCAGGCATTCTCCGCCGTCTGGGTGACTGGGACATTTCCTGTTGCCGCAATCAACCCCAGAAGCTCAATTTGTGGCGATGCGAGTGCCAGCATGATGGCAATCGCATCGTCTTGCCCAGGGTCGGTGTCTATAATAATTTTCTGCCGGTCCATGGGCATTCCCTTCCGTTTTACACTTCTTTTGACGACGCTATGCAATCAGGACGCCAGCAATAGCCGCGCTCATGAAGTTGGACAACATGCCTGCCATCACGGCTCTGGCTGCAACGCGGGCCAGTTCTTCACGGCGTTCTGGGCACTGACTGCCAAATGCGGCAACAAGAATACCAATGGAACTTAAGTTGGCGAAGCCGCATAAGGCGAACGCGGCAATTGCCCCGCTTCGGGCAGAAAGAACGCCGTTTTGTAAAGATGGGCTGAGATGCAGATAGGCAACAAATTCGTTGATGACCAGCTTTAGCCCCAGAACAGACCCGACAATGCTACACTCCCCCGCAGGCACCCCCAATAGCCACGCAATGGGGGAGAACACCATGCCGAACAGATATTCCAGAGATAATGCTGGCAGATGAATAAGTGGGCCAAGAGCTTGTAGTCCGCTGTTGACCAAAGCGATCAGACCAATAAACGCCACCAGTGTGGCTGCAACGGCAACGGCTGTACGGGTGCCTTTCAAAGCGCCTTCCGTAATGGTTTCAAAAATGGCTTGATTATAAGAGTGCTGACCAGCAGCCAGTGTATCGACCGGGCTGCCGGGCGCACGGGGTTGCAGGATTTTGGCAAACATCATCCCGCCAGGGATAGCCATGAAGGAAGCAGCGACCAGATAATGTGCGGGAACACCCAGCCCGACATAGCCAACCAACGTCGCCCCAGAGACCGAGGCCGCACCGCTGCACAGCACGCTGAAAAGTTCTGTAGAAGCCATGGTACGCAAATACGGACCAAGTGCGACTGGGAGTTCGCTCTGGCCAATGAAAATGGTGATGACGGCACCAAATGACTCAACAGGTGAGGTGCCGAGCAACTTTTGCAGCAGTTTGCCGGTCACACGGGCGAAAAATTGCATGGCCCCAATATGAAACAGGATGGCAATCAGTGCGCTGACATAAACGAGGGATGGGAGTACGCGAAAGGCAAAGACGAACCCGTCGTGCGGGAAAACGCCGTCCATTTTGTCGCTGGCTAATGCGCCAAACAAGAAACGTGCCCCTTCATCGCCGCAAGATAAAATGCGGGTTACAAATTGCGATACTTCCCACAGAAGCTGCTGGCCTGCGGGCACGCGAAGCACAAGCAAACCAATGGCAATTTGTGCCCCCAGACAGGCCAGAACGGTACGGAGGCTGATGTTTTTCCGGTCAGTGGAAAAAAAGACCGCAATGCCAATCAGAACCAGAATACCCAGACACCCGCGACTATGCATGAAACGGTCCTTCTATCACGGGAGATAACGCCGCTGATTTTGGCTTACGATAATGAAAAAAGAACACAACAATCCATGCGCCAGAAAGCCGCCTGCATCCACAAGCCTTTTAATGCGTCCATCGCGGCACGAGGAAGCGTGCCGGACAGTTATCCTGCATCTGCGGGCTGGACAGAAAAGCATCCGCTTTGGGGAAAGCGAACAGGGCATTGGGCTTCAGAGTGAACCAGATCTGGGCAAGGACTGTTTGACCAGACGCATTTTTGTTGCACTGAAACTGAACGCCCCGTTCCGGTAGGGCCCCGGTATCTGCTGTAATGTGCGTGACAAGATCCTGCTTTTCTACTTCATGCCCTTCCAAAGACGTCAGATACCTGGCTGAAGGAAGATCTGCAAAACGATCACGCAGATTGGTGGCTGTAGTGAAGAACTGTTCACCATCTATGGCAAAGCAATGAACATGCTTGGCGTATTCGTGGCTTACAAGGTCAGAGTGGGTGTGGGCTACAACTTCTGACAATCGGTGTGATAGCGCCGGAGACAGGGTGAGAGTAGGGGCTGCATCCTCGGCTTCATAAATACCGCAGCCCTTGCGCCACCATGTCGTGACAGGAAGTTGGGCTTTAATAAGATCGGAGGGGCGGGAGGCCCACAGGCCATGCAACCCAATGAGCGGGATCGCAGGTTGATCTGCTCGACAGGTCGTTCCCTCAGGCCCAGAACAGAAACCGGGTTGCCATGTCAGGGCCAGCGTATAGTGACCAAAATCTGCATGCTGCGGCACGACCAGAGACGGAGAGGAATGAGAGGGCCGTGCAGGCTGGGGCGGTTGTTGCGTGCAGGCGGAAAGGAAAGCACAGGCGGCAAAAAGACTGGATAGAAAAAGAGAGGCTGCCCGCATGTGCCGTATAATCCTGATGGTGGTTCAGTAAACAAAAATGCGTCCTGCTATAGGGCGCACAGGATTATCGTTCTTGCTTACATCTTGTGTGGTGTCTATGGTTTTCTATAACGAAACCGTATTGTTTCAGACAATTTTTATTCACAGCATAGGTCTCTGATTTAAGGAAGAGGCCTTCATGCAGCACGGAAGATCTGATGACCAAGAGTGCGGCTTACCCCAAGGTTTACCTTGGTGGAGACCTTGTTTTTAGAAAAGACGCCCAGCAGCTTTTCAAGGCGTTTAAAGAGGCCTGTACGGCGGTGCGTCTGCATGGTGTATCGCCATTTGACGGGCAGGACGAGGTTGAAGCATTGCCGCCTGGTCAGGAAACCAGCCTGCTGATTGCCAGGCTTGATCGTGGTTTGATGGATGAGTGTGACGCCGCCTTGTTCTGCATTGACCCATTCCGCCGGGCAGCGGACATGGACCCCGGTACCGCCGTGGAAATTGGCTACATGGCTGCACAGAACAAGCCTATGGCCGGTTACACGGTTGATGGCCGATCATACCATGACAAAGTTCAAAGCTATTTTGAACAGGCATGGCAGATTCCGCTGACGGAAGAAAAACCTGAAAACGGAGGGAGATTACGCTGGCTGGATGCTGATTTCATGATTGTCCATTCAGAAGGACTACTTCAGAACGCGATGGTGGAAGGTTTTATTCGTCAGGCGGGGGGCGATATTGCTATTGCGTCTGATATTCTGGCAGCCTTTAGATCTGCGGCAAAGGATTTGGCTGGCCTGATTTATGGCGCATCTGCCAAGGGTGATATGTCTCATGGATGAGGCGGTGATTGGCAAACTGACGCAGCATGCGTTGGCAGCACGGAACAATGCTTACGCACCTTATTCCCGTTTTCAGGTCGGCGCAGCGCTGATAACGGACGATGGGCAGGTTTTTTCAGGGTGTAATGTAGAAAACGCCGCTTATCCTGAAGGTGTGTGTGCGGAAGCTGGCGCGATTTCGGCCATGGTGTCGGCAGGCGGTTCGCGTGTTATTGAAACAATCACGATAGCAGGGAAGGGGCCGATACCGTGTTTGCCCTGCGGAGGGTGTCGCCAGAAAATCCGCGAATTTGCAACTGAACGGACCTGCGTTTTAGTGGTCGATGAAAACGGCGAGCAGCTTTTTAAAGACAGCCTGCATTCCATTTTGCCATTTTCGTTTGGTCCGGAAAATTTAGAAACAAGCAATCAGAAAGAACAGGCAGAATGAAACTGGCGTCTTTTAAACATTTTACCCGCGCCTGTATGCTTGCTGGTGGCTTGATCGGGTCCATAGCTCCATCGGTTGTGCATGCTGAAACAGACCGAATGGTCATTTTCGATGATGACGGGTTCGCGCTTGCGCAATGGATGGTTTTGAAAGCGCCGCATGTCAAAGTTTTGGGCATAGCAACAGTTAGCGGTGATTTCTGGCAGAAAGAGGCTACGGCTTACGCGCTACGTGGGCTGGAAATTGCTAATCGTAAAGATGTTCCTGTTGTACAGGGCGCAACTTATCCACTAGTGAACTCGGAAAAGCTGACCGACAAGTGGGAGGCCCTATACGGCAAACTGGTATGGAAAGGCGCATGGATGCGGACTTGGGTTGAAAAAACAACCCAACCTCTGCCGCCATACCATGCGGCAGACGTGGTTCCTGATCTGCCATGGGGGAACCCCACGCTAAAGCCGTCGGCTGAAAATGCAGCCATGTTCATGATCCGGATGGTACATCAGTATCCGGGGCAGGTTAGTATCATTGAATGTGGTCCTATGACCAATCTGGCCTTGGCGCAAAAGCTTGACCCTGAATTTGCCAGTCTGGCCAAGGAACTGGTTTACATGGGGGGAAGCCTCAACCCGCGTCAGAAGTTGACCAGTTCGGCATCTGCTCAATTCGCGCGGGAGTTTGGTAATTCTCCACGACGTGAATTTAACATCCGCTTTGACCCTGAAGCTGCGTCAATCACTATGCGCGCCCCGTGGAAACGTATTGTCATGGTGCCGGTCGACCCATCGACTGAAACGGAAATGTCGGCTGAGTTTGTCAAAGATATTGCAGCAGCCGATACGCCCATTGCGCGTATTGTAAAGCGTTCAGCAAATAACTTCCCACTATGGGACGAAATTGCTGCGGCTGTGTGGCTTGACCCGTCACTTATTCGTACCAGTGCGGACTTGTATGTGGATGTGAATACTATGTTCAGCGCACAATATGGGGATATTCTGTCCTGGTCGGAGGGGTATCAGCCTGACGTAGGAGAACAGAAGGAAAAGGTTGTCCTGACAATTGATGTGCCGCGCATGAAGGCGTTGATAAAGGACTTAATCTCCAAGCCCTGATAAACGGTCTTTTTGTTCAAACCGGAAGATTTTTTTGTGCAGACTTGCTATTATTGTCTGCACAATGACTGTTAATTCCTCTTTTTTTGTTGCTGTTTTCGCAATCGGCTGTGCAGTGGTCAGCACACCGGTTGCCTATGCACAGCAGGGCCTTAGCCGCGCTGAGGTTTATAAAAATACAGCCTTGCTCACTCGCTTGGGCGAGAAGCTGTTTCATGACCCGCGGTTATCTGCGTCAGGAAAATTATCTTGTGCAAGCTGTCACGCAGCCTCTGCCGCGTTTGCGCCGGCCAATGATCTGTCCGTGCAGTATGGCGGGGCGGATATGCAGCAGCAGGGGCATCGATCTGTGCCTTCTCTAAAGTATCTCCAAAATGTTCCGCAGTTTACGGAACATTTTTTCGATGCTGAGGATGAGGCGGATGAGAGTATTGATAACGGACCTGCCGGTGGTCTGACTTGGGATGGGCGTGCGAATACGTTAGCGGAACAGGCAGCCATACCGTTACTTGCCCCTTTTGAAATGGGCAATAGATCAGCATCTGATGTGGTCAAGCTGGCTGTAGATGCCGGTTATGCTGGGGATTTGAAGCAGCTTGCTGGTTATATGCAGACAGAGAATTTGTTTCTGGTGATACAGAAAGCGCTGGAAGCTTATCAGCAGGATTGGCGCACCTTTTACCCTTACACAAGTAAGTATGATGCTTATCTGGCAGGGAAGGTGGCTCTTACGGCAGAGGAGCAACTGGGGCTAAAGCTGTTTGAAGACCCACAGAAGGGAAATTGTGCCTCTTGCCACAAGAGCCAGCCCGATAATGATGGGACACCCCCGCAATTTACCGATTATGGGATGATTGCTGCAGGCGTGCCACGAAACCGGGACTTACCTTTCAACAAAAATCCAGATAATTTTGATCTGGGTTTGTGTGGGCCAGACCGAACTGACTTAGCCACGCATGCTGAGTATTGTGGCTTATTCCGTACCCCGTCTTTAAGGAATAGCGCGACACGGAAGACGTTTTTCCACAATGGTGTCTATCACACACTGCGAGAGGCCGTGGCATTTTACGTGTTACGTGATACGCGGCCCGAAAAAATCTACCCAACAATAAATGGGAATGTCATGAAGTATGATGACCTTCCGAAAAAATATAATCAAAATATAAATATGGATCCACCATTTGGACCACAGGTGGATAATAAACCTGTTCTATCTGATAAAGAAATTGATGCCATTGTTACATTTCTAAAGACACTGACCGACGGTTATTCTGTCAGTAGAAATCAATCGAAAGGGCAGGCTTCGAAATAAAGCCTGCCGGTAAAGTCGTTTATTTAGCCTTGGGCAGAATGAGCGCCCCCGTTAAATCCCCCAAAGGTTTACCAGTGCTGGCTTCAATTGCTTGGTCACGCTGAACAAGGCCGTCTAGTGGTCGAAGGGCATAGCGTTCTGTTAAGAACTTAATAATCGAGGTCGTATCCTGCACCGTTTTGTCAACATAATGGCGACGCGCAAATGGGGATACGATGATGGCCGGAATACGCGAACCAGGGCCCCAGCGGTCGCCTTTGGGGGGAGCAACATGATCCCAGAGGCCGCCATTTTCATCATATGTAACAATGACGAGCATATGCTGCCATTGAGGGCTTTTTTCTAAATGGCTGATTAGGTCCGCAATATGGCTATCGCCTGATTCAATATCTGCGTAACCCGAATGCTCGTTAAGATTACCTTGCGGCTTGTAAAACGACACCTGTGGCAGTTTGCCTTCATCAATCAGCTTGATGAAGCGTGAGCCATTTAACCCTCCGTCCTGGAGGTGCTGTTCACGCGCAGCGGTGCCAGGGGCATAGTTTGCGTAAAAATTATAGGGCTGATGATGATACTGAAAATCAGGCATTGGATACGCATTTCCGTGATCAAGCACATGCTGCCATGCTCCTGAAAACCATGCCCAACTGATATTTTTTTCGCTTAGTCGATCACCAACTGTAGGGATTGTCTGGGGGGGGAGGGTTGTCGGGCGGCTGGGGTCTGCAAAACGAGGGTCTTGCCCGTCAGCAGGTTTGTTGCCGCTAGGCTGATAGGCTGGCTGCATGGTGTTAACGGCATGGAAATCAGGTGTCAGATTACCGTCACGGACAAATTTCGGTACACCGTTGATAGCCGAATGAGGTGAATTGGCAGCGACAATCAGAGCGTCCCCCGCAGTGTTGGCTGTAACGATGGATGGATGGGACGGGCTGGTGTCTGCATTTGGGTAAAAGGGGGCGCAGGCGCAGGCGAGCCACTGATGGTTCAAGAACGAACTGCCGAAAGCCCCCATGAAGAAATGGTCTACCATGGTATATTTTTCGGCAATTTTCCACATTTTCATGTGGCTACCATTCCAATACCCCATCGGCATGGCACCTGTGTCCGCCCAAGCAACGAACATGTCGTTTTTGCCGTGATTGATCTGCATCTGGTTCTGGTAAAACCGATGCCATAAATCATGGGTTAAGGTGTTCAATGGGACATTGAAGCCCGCAGGGTCATCCACCGCGAAGGGTTTGTTGGGTAGATGCTCTGTCATTGACTGAGTGATGGGGTTAGGAATACCGCGTGCTGTCAGGCCACCCCAAACGGGGGGAAGTTCTTTTAAAACAGACCCATCCCGATCTTTTTGCTGAAAATTGTCTGGAGGAAGGTTGGCTGACGTTTCCGCCCCCGGAAAGCCACGATACAGATTATCAAAGGATCGGTTTTCAGCAAAAATGACAACGACAGTCTGAATGGCCGACAGATCAGGTTGATGCTCGGCCTTTGCTGCGTGAACTGGTGCATTAGGTGCCAGCAGCAGACTGACGGTTGCAATCAAGGAAAGCTTTTTTAGAGAGCGGCCTGCACGGGCTGAAGAACAGGCTAAAGTCACAGAAGAAAACAAGGGAGGCATGCCGGTCTCGTAAGGTCATAAGAAATTAGAGTTATCTTCCCATAAAAAAGAGTAAGGTTCAATTTTTTGAGAGAGAAAATCTAAAATGACTGTGTGTTCTTTTAAATTTTCTCTGATTTAAAATTGATGGAAATAATTTAATATGAACTAAGAAGTTTTTCGACTTCTTCTCTGGTTGGAGCAGCATCTGCGGCCCCCTTCTTTGTCGTCGCGAGGGCACCGCAGGCAGAAGCAAAGCGAACAGCCTCCGGTAAGAGTTTTCCTTCATTTAAAGCGACGGCAAGCCCTGCATTAAAGCAGTCACCTGCTGCCACCGTATCTATTGCCGTCACAGAAAAGGGCTTCACAAAATCGCCCTTTGTCCCGTCGTGCCAATATGTACCGCGATGCCCCATTTTAATAACGACTGCACGAACACCTTTCTGCAGCAGTTTTTCCGCTGCTTGGGCTGCTCTTTCTGGAGTGTCAGGCAATATATTTGTGAGGCGATAGGTTTCAGTTTCATTAGGGGTGATGACGTCGGTAGCGTCCCAAAGCGCTTTGGGAAGATCGTCCTGGGGAACAGGGGCTGGGTCAAGAATGACCTGACCTCCGGCGGATCGTGTTTGAGCAGCAGCCTTTGTCACGATTGTTAAAGGGCATTCCAGCTGCAAAAGAAGAACGCTGGCATTCTCCAGATGCGCGATGTTTTTTTCTATGTCGATTTCCGACACGGCCATGTTGGCTGCACCGACAACGGTGATGCAGTTTTCACCTTTTGCATCAATGTTGATTAACGCGATGCCGGTCGCGTGAGACGGATCTGTATGAATAAAAGATGTTTCTACACCAAAAGCGGCCAATGTGTCTTTGGCGAAAATACCAAAGTCATCTGCACCCACGCGCCCGATAAGAGCAGTTTGGGTTTGGCTATCCTGACAGAGGCGTGCAACTGCGGCGGCTTGATTTGCTCCTTTGCCTCCTAATCCCACAGCGTAATTGGAAGCATGTTTGGTTTCACCGACTTTTGGGAAAGTATCTACATGCACAGTCAGATCAACATTGATGCTACCAAACGATACAATAGCAGGATGGATAAGGGACATATAATGACTTCCTAACAAGCAAGGATTGTTTGTTTTTTATGATTAAATGGGAATGATTTTTTCAGCAAGAAAATGAATATAGGGAAGATATTGTCATCTATAAAACTATTTAAGCATCGAATTTTTTGTTTTTCCGTAGAGATTATAATTCAAAATTATTGATTTTAATTACTCGATAGACAAAAAAGATCAAAAATCCGGAAGCTGTTGAGAAAAACAAAATATAAATAATATTTATTTTTAATGGAAAATCTAAAAGTTGATTCATGTGAATGGTGAATATATGTTGATTTAAGTCAAAAAACTAAAATCTTAAGGACTATGTATTTTATTTAATCATTCGTTTATTTTTGTAAAAGAGAGGCGGAATCGCTCGGTCTTTTAGAGATTTTACGCTGATCATAGCGACAATTTTAGGAAAAGTTTTTGGAATACTCTTGCTAAAATAATTTTTGTAACACATTAAAACGCACCGATATGTGTCAATTCAGGGTGCCTCTTTTTCAGTTTGACGGTTGAAAAAGGCTTTCTGAAGCAAAAATTGTTTATTGTTGGGGAAAACCGACAGATTTTTAATATCTGGTATGGTCCATTCCCTGCCGAGGTCTGAACGACAGAAATGATAGAGCGTTCCATGTGCAAAGGAGATAATTTTTTGCAAAACCCGGTAGTTCCCGATCCGACAGAGGTGCTTGCTGCGAAAAAGAACGAGCTGACGAGCCCTATCGTACCAGAAGCCAGTTTTTTGCACGGCACGACACTTCATGCGCCCGATGGGCACGTTAGCGTGGAAGAACTGCGTCCCGGCCATGCTGTTCTGGGGTATGCGGATGGGGTGGAGCAGCACCATGACGTAACGCGCGTTTCTGTTTCTTATGGGATCACTCTGCCGGGACTGCCGGACGATGAAGCAGGCTACCCTGTGCGTATTTTGAAAGACGCGATAGCCGACGGTTTACCAGCAAAAGACCTATTGTTAACGCCAGATCATTGTCTGTTTTTTGAAGATAAATTTATCCCGGTTTGCTTACTGATTAACCGGCTGTCGATTTTTTATGATCGCTCATATACCTCGTATAAAGCCTACCCAGTGCAGACAGATCCGCATGCTGTTCTTATTGCGGAAAATCTCCTTGTCGCCAGTGCTCTGCCTCCATGCCCCAATGATACGCATTGGCACTCCCGCACCGAAGTGCCCGTCGTGACAGAGCGCGATGTTGTAGAGCCGTTGTATCATCGTCTGAAACTTCGGGCTGAACGGGGAGGGTTGGAGCCTCTTTTTTACCATCCTGAAATAACCGATGACCATGATTTGCAGCTTGTCACCGATAAGGGGCAGGTTATCAAGAAAGCGCTTGAGAAAAATGACGTCGCAACATTCATGTTGCCGCCTGATGTTCAGGATGTTCATTTGTCTTCAAGAGCAAGCCGCCCTGTGGATGTGATTGGCCCATATGTACAGGATAAAAGATATCTGGGCATCCATGTGGGTGATATTGTTCTGTTTGACTCACGGAAGCGTAAAAGACTAACCACCCATATTTCCAGAGATCTGGACGGCTGGCATCCACCAGAAGAAGATGGCGGCCGCTGGACCAACGGTCATGCTCACCTTCCGATAAAAGGCCAGCTTACCAGAGGGCTTGGGATGCTGAACGTCCAGATACTAACGACCATTCCGTATCTTGAAACAGACTATCATGGCCCGAGACGGCGTCATTAATCCAACAAAGCTCTGATCTGACTTGTCAGTTCAAGGCTTTGGCACCGCATTGCGTGGTCAAAAATAGGGGCAGCGACCATAATTTCCTGTGGTTGATGAAGATCAACAAAGTCTTTTAATGTGTGCCTTATGGTTTCTGGAGTGCCTGCGTAAGTATAACGCAGGCTGCTATCTAGAAGGTCTTGCTCCGGCTTTGTCCAAGGAGCATTTTCGCTCTCTAATGGTGGCGGGAAAGCGATAGGGCGGCCCCGACGTAATGCAAGAAAATACTGTTCAAGAGAAGTCTTTAGTCTGCGTGCTTCCGCGTCTGTATCGGCTGCAATGATATTTATGGTGAGCATAACGTACGGAGCCGGGCAGCGGGCTGATGGTGTAAAGCGCGCACGGTAGAGTGTGATGGCTTCCGCCATTTGTGTGGGCGCAAAGTGGGATGCGAAAGCATATGGTAGGCCGAGATGAGCTGCCAAAACTGCCGAAAATAGAGATGACCCTAAAATCCATACCGGCACCTGTAATCCCATACCGGGAACCGCATGGATCAAGTGGGTATCATTCATGCTGCCGGGTTCAAAGTAAATCAGAAGTTCGGCAACATCTTCAGGAAAACGGTCGGGAGCATGAAGGTCTCTCCGCAATGCCCGTGCGGTTTGCTGGTCGGCCCCTGGAGCACGACCAAGGCCCAGATCAATGCGGCCCGGAAAAAGCGTTTCGAGCGTTCCAAACTGTTCCGCGATAATCAAGGGGGAGTGATTTGGAAGCATAATGCCACCTGATCCGACCCTGATGTGGTGGGTGGCGGATGCAACTTGTGCAATCAGGATGGAGGTTGCGGCAGAAGCAATACCCGGCATGTTATGGTGTTCAGCCAGCCAATACCGTTTGAAATCAAGTCGCTCTGCTAACTGCGCAAAGTGTATCGTGTTCTGAAATGCATCAGCTGGGCCTTTTCCGCGGGCAATCAGGGAGAGATCAAGAACAGAAAACGGGATCGTCACGGTAGTCTTCCTCGAAAACGGAAATGCCTTAGGGTAGATCGGTTTAACGCATATGGTGTTGCACATGGCTCTGCACCAGTCAGGAAAGACCTTGCGGGCAGGTGGGAGGCCGTTTGGCAAAGATGTTCAACGATGGTGGAAAAGCACGTTTATGTGAGGAGTTGATCTTTAGCGGGCATGACGTTCTGCTTAAAGTAACTCTACATCACCGCTTCTAAAGGGATTTTTATTCTATGTATCAATTATATGTTTATGATCACTGCCCCTTTTGCATTAAGGCCAGAATGATTTTTGGCCTGAAAAATATACCATTTAACTTGGTCATTCTGCAGAATGATGATGAAGCAACCCCTAAACGCATGATCGGTGCCAAGATGGTGCCTATTCTTGAAGATAATGGTCACTTCATGGGGGAAAGCATGGATATTGTGGCCCGTATTGATCAAGAGGGAGCGCCTATACTCACCGGGCAAACAAACCCCGCAGTGTCAGACTGGATGAAGCGGCTGAATGGTCCCCTTTATCGACAGTTTCTGCCCCGTGCCGCGTCGGCACCATTTCCTGAATTTTCGACAACATCAGGTCGGGCCTATTTTATTCGTAATAAAGAGCGCTCAACCGGTGCTTTCACGGATATTCTTAGTGAGGGGCCAGAAGCTCTGGCTCCGTTGAATAGTTTACTTGCCGAGCTTGCAAGTCTGATTCACTCAAAAGAAGCTGTTAATACGGTTCTTTCGACGGATGATATTCATCTTTTTGCACAACTTCACAGCCTCTCCTTAATTAAAGGGCTGATTTATCCGCCCGAAGTTGAGGCTTATCGTCAGACCATGTCTCTGAAGTGTGGTGTTCCATTACTGGACGGTCTGGCTGTTTGAGTGTGATCTAAATCAGTCCCTAACATAGGCGGATGATGCCTTGCCCTTCACTTGCAGAAGAGGAGCCTCGTTGCTGCGGCTCTCGACCTATCCGGTTTTCTAACGCTATGGTCCGGCAACGTCTGGATTATAGCGATAGAGAGCCCCCCTTATGTCGGAGACTGCTTCACTCCCTCTTCATGCCACAGCACGCGCCAATGCTGTTTTATCGGCGTTGCGTGCGCAACTTGGCGACAAAATTTCCACAAATGCGTCCGTCTGTGATGCCCATAGCCATGGCGAAGCGCTTCCTGTAGCCAATATGCCGGTCGGGGTCGTTTTTGCTGAAACTTCGGAAGACGTGTCCGCAACGCTGCGCCTGTGCCACGAGCATCGTGTTCCTGTGGTTGCGTTTGGTGCTGGCACATCTGTTGAAGGGCATGTCACCCCGCCTGACGGGGGAATAAGTCTCGATCTGTCGCGGATGGCGCGTGTGCTGGAGGTCAATCAGGCCGATTTGGATTGCCGTGTGCAGGCTGGCGTAACCCGGCAGTCTCTTAATGCCTTTCTTCGTGATACGGGCCTCTTTTTCCCAGTTGATCCGGGTGGAGAGGCGACATTAGGGGGCATGTGTGCAACGCGTGCATCCGGCACTGCCGCGGTGAAATATGGGACCATCAAGGAAAATGTTCTCGGTTTGACAGTCGTGCTGGCGAACGGAGAAATTATTCAGACGGGTGGACGTGTCCGGAAGTCGTCGACCGGTTATGATCTGACGTCTCTGTTTGTAGGGTCTGAAGGCACGCTGGGTATTATTACAGAGGTACAACTACGGTTGCATGGTCAGCCGGAACAGCTTTCCGCTGCCGTCTGTCAATTCGAAAATCTGGACGACGCCGTTAATACGGCCGTTGAAATTATCCAAATGGGTATTCCGATTGCACGCGTTGAATTGCTGGATGATGTGCAGATGGATGCCTGCATCCGCTATTCTGACCTTAACGAATATCGTGCTTTGACGACCCTGTTTTTCGAATTTTCAGGATCACCAGAAGCCGTGAAAGAACAAATTGCTGTCACGGAAACGCTGGCCCTTGATAACAGAGGTCTAGGGTTTGCATGGGCCGATAGTGCGGATGAACGGGCCCGTCTGTGGAAGGCCAGACATAATGCTTTTTGGGCCATTAAAGCGCAGCATCCGGGTATGCGGTTGATTAGTACCGATTGCATCGTCCCCATTTCTCAACTGACAGCGCTTATTTCGGGTGTGAAGGACGATATTCAGAAGTCGGGTCTCTATGCAGCCATTCTCGGCCATGTGGGTGATGGTAATTTTCATACCATTATTGTTACGGAAGAGACCGATCAAGGCTATCAGCAAGCCCTTGATCTTGACCGCAAGATTGTAGCACGGGCCTTGGCGCTCGGCGGCTCTTGCAGTGGTGAACATGGTGTGGGTCTTGGCAAGCTGGAGTTTCTGGCAGCCGAACATGGTGAGGGGGCGTTGAGTGTCATGCGAGCATTAAAGGCGACATTGGACCCGCACAATATTCTTAACCCCGGTAAACTGCTGCCCGAAGGCCCGGTCTACGCTGGCTGAGAGTGAGTGCTTCCCTCTGATAGGAGAGGGAAGCGCAACGATACACATGGCGAGATAAAGATAAGGCTTGCACAGGCCCAAAAGAGAACATAACATGAACAACCATGAAGAGCAGCCTTTCAGACCGGTTGGCCATTTTATCAGATGCCGCAAAATACGATGCCTCATGCTCATCAAGCGGGGCGGGTAAGCGGGATTCTGCGGCCACAAAAGGTCTGGGTTCTACCGGCAATGGCATTTGCCATGCTTACACGCCCGATGGGCGCTGCATTTCCCTCCTGAAAATTCTGCTGACCAATTTTTGTATTTATGATTGCGCTTATTGCATCAACCGGTCTTCATCCAATGTGCAGAGAGCACGCTTTACGGCAGATGAAGTCATCTGGCTGACGTTAGAATTTTATCGGCGCAATTATATTGAAGGCTTGTTCCTGTCGTCGGGCATCATTCGCTCGTCCGATGATACTATGGCCCAAATGGTGCGTGTGGCCCGAGAACTGCGCGAAGTGCATAATTTCCGTGGGTATATTCACCTGAAGACCATCCCCAATGCATCGCCGGGGCTTCTGGCAGAAGCCGGGCTGTATGCAGACCGGTTGTCTATCAATGTGGAGATGCCAACGGAACGTGGGCTTGCAGACTATGCCCCGCAAAAACAGGCATCAGAAATCCGTCATGCCATGGGTGAGATGCGTACTCGTATTGACGCCGGCAAAGACCGCACATTGGCTGGTCGGGCTGCTCCTCGCTTTGCTCCGGGCGGTCAAAGCACGCAAATGATTGTAGGGGCCGATACCGCAACAGATCGGGACATTTTATCAAGCAGTTCTTCTCTTTACACTGGATACCGCCTGCGCCGGGTCTATTATTCCGCGTTCAGTCCTATCCCTGATGCATCGGCTATTTTGCCAGTCAAAGCCCCCCCTCTGCTACGGGAGCACCGTTTATATCAGGCTGATTGGTTATTCCGCTTCTATGGGTTTCAGTTTTCTGAAATTACCGCAGCCAGCCCCGATGGCATGCTTGACCTTGCCCTAGACCCTAAACTGGCTTGGGCTTTGGCAAACAGAGAGCAGTTTCCTGTTGATCTGAACCGTGCCAGCCGGGAAATGCTCTTACGTGTGCCGGGGCTGGGTGTGCGGTCCGTCAATGCCATTGTAACGGCCCGTCGGCATAGGCGTTTGCGGTTGGAAGATCTGGCAAAACTGAATGTCTCCTTACGGAAGGTAAAACCGTTTCTGCATGCTGTTGGATGGTCACCTGTTCAATTGGCAGACCAGCAGAATATTCGGCAGCTTTTCCTGCCTCAGCCGCAGCAACTTACACTGTTCTAGGGATGGTTTACGGTTTTACATTACCGGACAACACCAATTTTCAGGAATGGCGGGTTCTTGCGCGTCAATGTTTTCTGGCTGGGTTGGCTCCCGAAAATATTGAGTGGCGCAGTACAAAGGCTGAAGTGAGTCTGTTTGATGCCCCCTTGAAAGGGCCTGAACCCAAAGAAGACGCGGCGCAGCCGGTGCTACGGAATACCTGTTTGGCGCTATTGAAGTCCGTTTTGCGCCATTCCGATCAGGGACGGTTTGATCTTGCCTATCGTATTTTATGGCGCGCGCAGGCTGAACCGGCTTTGGCTTCTATTCCGGTTGACCCTGACATCGCCCGAGCCCTCCGCATGATGCATCAGGTGCGCCGGGATGCCCATAAAATGGAAGCGTTTTTGCGGTTTCGTGAACAAGGTGAGGGGAGCGGAGGGAGGCGTCAGTTTTTGGCGTGGTTTGAACCAGACCATTATATTTTACAGACCGTTGCCCCTTTTTTCACGCGGCGTTTTACCGATATGGACTGGGTTATTCTGACACCTAAGGGCTCGATTGCATGGAATGGGCAGCAATGTGCCATCAGCAGAAACCCCTGCGACAAACCTGATGTCACTGATGATGTCGATTTGCTGTGGCAGACATATTATGTGTCCATCTTTAATCCGGCACGTATCAAAACCAAAGCAATGCGGTCTGAAATGCCGCGAAAATACTGGAAAAATCTTCCTGAAACACAGCTTATCCCGCAGATGCTGGCGCAGGCGGGAGCACGCGTAGAAGCGATGGCGGCCCAGCAACCTCAAGAGCCGCCTCTTTTTCATAAAAAATTACAAGACCGTTATAAAAATAAAATCAAATCGATTCCGTAGTGACATGCTTGAATGAGGCAGCCACCTTATGCATTCAGGCATGCGTAAGGATGAAGTTTGATGCTTCCATACTCCACCACAAAACAGGACGGCGGCACAAAATGGCAGCAGATGTGTGCCTGTCTGCTGTGTATGGCGGCCATTTCATCGCCCCAATATGTCTGGACTCTCTTTACGCCTTTATTGAAAGAAGAATTCAAGGTTAGCGCTGCGGCTCTTCAGGTGACTTTTTCCTTACTGATTATTTTACAAACAGTTTTCTCTCCTGTGCAGGGATGGATCGCGCAGCATATCCACCCCCGAAAGCTGATTATGGTGGGAATTGTCATAACCGGTTTAAGCTGGGTTGCGGCGGCACAGGTTACGTCATTGCCCATGCTGTATCTGACATATGGGGGGCTGGGCGGGGTCGGCACAGGCATTGTGTATGTGGGCGTTGTGACGTTGCTTATGCAGTGGTTCCCGCACAATCGGGGGATGGCCGCAGGCGCTGCTGCGGCGGGTTATGGTATGGGGGCCATGCTGACCACTTTTCCCATAGCGCAAGTCCTTGCTGTGTATGGGTGGCGGCCTACGTTTTCTCTGTTTGGTGTGATTATGGCGGCTGTTGGCTTACTGGCAGCGGCTTTTCTGCGCGTGCCGAATAAAGACAGCACGACACCTGTTGCGAATGGCCAGTTTGGCTACATGACGCCACAAGTTTTGAAAACGCGCCTTTTCTGGGTCATGTTTTTCATGATGGCGACTATGGCCACGTCCGGGTTGATGGTTACATCGCAGTTGGTTCAGATTGCGACAGACTTCGGTGTCGCAAAATTAAGCCTGTTTGGTATGGCCGCCGTGCCACTTGCCATGACGTTGGATCGGATTGCAAACGGTTTGACGCGCCCCTTGTTCGGATGGGTGTCTGACAGATGGGGAAGGGAGCAAACCATGGCGTTTGCGTTCAGTCTGGAAGCCATTGCATTGGTTTGCTGGTTGGCCTTGGCGCATCATCCTGTTGCTTTTGTCCTTTTGTCAGGCGTTGTCTTTCTAGGGTGGGGGGAGATTTTTTCCCTGTTCCCCGCAACATTGACCGACACCTTTGGTACCAAGGATGCCTCACGGAACTATGGGTGCCTCTATATTGCCCAAGGAGTAGGGGCCATTGTTGGTGGTCCGTTGGCGGCATGGATGCATCAGGCAACGGGAAGTTGGTACGGGGTATTTGCCTGCGCGATTGGTGGAGATATTCTGACGGCTGTGTTGGCAATGGCAGTTTTGCGCCCCATGCGGCAGAATTTTCTTCAGCGAGCACAGTCGGTTTGACGCAGGTTATCAAAATAGCAGACTGTCCCGCGCTCTGATCTTGAAGCGTAGCAGGGCGTGGATATGAACATGGATGCATTGATTGGGGTTCAGTGTTTTCATCGTTAAACAAGCGGTGGTTGGCCACGGTTAGCAGCAGAGAATATGTCGTTTATTGTTTGTCAGAAGAGAAAGAGGGTACTGGGGCGCTACTGGTCAGGCGTCCTGTTTGCTGGAGTGTCTTTTTTTTCTGCGTGTCAGGCTGTGGGGAGTACGGTTCCAACCATTGTTCTAGGGGACGTGGTTATAAAACCCTACGCGACGGATCAGTTGGATATCGGAGGTTTCCCCCAAAGCACGGTGCCGGTGGACGGTGTAGGGGTAAGAACTGCTCGGCTGCGTAACGGCGCGCGCATAACAATTCATAAGCAGTTTGAAATCGGTGCGATCTGGGATTTCGGCCCGGTTCCCAAAGGGCCGATGCGTCTGTTTGAAGGACAGGTAAGCTATACTGGGATTAAGCATTTTGTGCTGACGGCCGGTATTTTCAAACCCAGTTTCGGTTTGGAATCCATGCAGGCGCAGGGCGACACAGTTTTTATCGAGCGCTCCAGTATTTCTACAATTACGCGAAATCTGGCAGCCGGCATTGCCCGTCAGGCAGTCCAGATAGAAGCGCATGGGAAACACTATCATATTGCGATTGCAGGGACCGCCGGTACTGCTGGGCCTGATCATGATGGTAACCAACGTGCAATGGTGTTTCGATTGGTTGGGGTGCCAGTCAGCACTCATGACCTGTTGGTTCATGTGGGATTTTCAGGGGAGTGGGTCTTTAAAGCAGCCCAGAGTCCCGGTCAGGCACCTGCTGTTGATTTTTCTGACTTTCCCGAACTGAATGTTGGGCTGACGGGTAAGTTTCTCAATACAGGCAAGATACCGCTGAAAGACGCTGGGGCTTTTGGTCTTGAGGCTGCTGTCGCGTGGAAGAAACTGCTTTTGGCGGGAGAAGCCTACGAAATTGAAGCCAATAAGCGTATTGAAACCGGAGTGCAGCATTTGCACTTCTCAGGGTGGTATGCACAGGCCAGTTATACTTTGCTTGGCACGCCCAGAAAGTGGAAATCTCGTACAGCGGCCTTTTCTTCCCCTACTTGTCAAAAAAATAGAACTTTTTTGTGCGATGGAGCCGGTGTGGTTGAAGCTGCTGCACGGTTTTCTGAAGCGGATTTGAGATCAGGTGCTGTTAATGGGGGAAGGCAACAAGCGTGGTCCGCAGCCTTGACCTGGTGGCCGGTCGATATTCTGCGTGTTACATTGCAATACGAAAATGGAAAAATACAGGAAGTCAATAATACAGAAAGATTTCAAGCTGTTTTATCTATGATGCAAATAAAATTCTAACTTTGTTGGGTGATATAAAATAAATCGTTCTGTTTATCATGTGAGGAAACAAAGGCTAGGACAGGGTGTCATCTAAAAGGCAAAATTCGAGCATAGAAGGGTCTCAAGAACCCATGAGGATTTAGGCTTTGAAAATTGCCTACAGTGAGGGATAGTAGCTGCCTTGTTATTGCACGGTAAGGTCTGATGCTTTTGTTCGGGACTGGTTTTGCATACTAGCAGAGCATTTCGTAGCGGATGACTGACAGCAAACGCATGAAAAAAAGGAAGATGAAAAAATCATGCAAGAGCATCTTATGGCTAAGGTATTTGAAAGCGTAATGGGAGAAGATTCCCACAAGGCATTGGACAAAACAGGGGTAAAGCCGCTGTATGCCGTGCATGCCAATCTTTCAGCGTCTGAACTGGTGGCCGAGGCGTTGGAGCGTCAGGAAGGCGTATTGTCAGAAGATGGGGCGCTGGCTGTCTATACAGGTGAGCACACAGGCCGTTCTGCCAAAGATAAATTTATTGTCGATGAACCCGCTACTCGCGATCAGGTCTGGTGGAGCGCTATCAACCAGAAAATGGCACCTGACCACTTTACGCGTCTGACTGACACGGTTCGTGGCTATCTGGCTGGGCAGGAGCTTTTCACGCAAGATTTGTATGCAGGGGCTGATCCGGCGCATCGTATTCGGGTTCGGGTTGTCACAACCAACGCATGGCATGCCCAGTTTGCACGGAACATGTTCATTCGGCCGCCGGTTGAAGATCTGGCTGATTTCGTGCCTGACTATGTTATTCTGCATGCTCCTGATCTGGCGCTTGATGCCGAAAGTTATAATCTGCGGTCCTCTACGGCTGTCGTCCTGTCCTTTGAGCAGAAGCTGATTGTCATTGCAGGCACCCAGTATGCGGGTGAAATCAAGAAATCTATTTTCACGGTCATGAACTGGTTGCTGCCGCCCAAGGGCGTGCTGCCTATGCATTGCTCTGCCAACATTGATGCGAAGGGCGAAAGCGCTTTGTTCTTTGGTCTGTCAGGCACAGGGAAAACAACATTGTCGTCTGATCGTAATCGCCCTTTGATTGGCGATGACGAGCATGGATGGTCAGATGAGGGCGTCTTCAACTTTGAAGGCGGTTGCTACGCCAAAGTTATCCGTCTGAATCAGGAAGCTGAGCCGGACATCTGGAATGCGTCGCATCGGTTTGGTGTTGTGCTTGAAAACGTAACAGTCGGACCGCGTGGTAAGCTTGATCTGGATGATTCATCACGCACCGAAAATACACGTTCATGCTATCCGACTGACTTCATTCCGAATGCGGTTGCCAGCGGGCAGGGCGGCAAGCCCCGCCATGTGTTGATGCTGACGGCCGATGCTTTTGGTGTTCTGCCACCTGTTTCCAAGCTAACACCGGATCAGGCCATGTATCATTTCCTGTCTGGTTATACAGCGCGGATTGCGGGGACGGAAAAAGGCTTGGGGAATGAGCCTGAAGCAACATTCTCCGCGTGTTTCGGCGCACCTTTCCTGCCGCGTTCGCCTGCTGTGTATGGGCAACTTCTGCGTGACCGCCTTGCAAAGGGCAACGTTTCCTGCTGGCTGGTAAATACAGGCTGGACTGGCGGAGCTTATGGAACAGGCAAGCGTATGTCTCTGGCTCATACACGGGCCATTCTGGCTGCTGTGCTGGAAGACCGTCTGAATGATGCTGAATGTGAAGTCGAGCCGTATTTTGGGCTGCATATTCCAAAGCAGGTTGCTGGTGTGCCAGCCGATATTCTCAACCCGGAACATGCTTGGGCCGACAAGGCTGCCTATGCACAGCAAGCCAACAAGCTGGTTGATCTGTTCAAACAGAACGCTGAAGGCTTTTCAGGCGGCCTGAGCCCGGAACTGCTAAAAGCGGGAATTGGCGCAGCCGTTTCTTAAAGCGACAATTCTCTTTGCCATGCTTTTTTGCGTGGCAAAGAGAACAACAACCAGTTTGGTGGCAGGTGGTCAGTGAAGCAATAAGATGCCTTTTTGACTATCAGGCACAGCGACGTGGAATGTAGGACAGCGTCCGGTCCAGAAGCGTGTCCATATCTGGTTTATGGCAAGGGTCCACGTTGGTCGCAACGTGGGTTCGGGCTCTGTATTTGATGGTATTGGCGGTGCGAAGCGTACCGTCTGACGTGCCAGATTCTTCCATCAAATCCGCAATAGTGATGGAGCGATCAAACGCCGCTTTGACAATGTCGAAGGCCAGACTGTTTACAATGGTTTCGAATTCAGCCTTCCCAAAAGGGGATTGGCAGATTTCAAGTTGGGTTTGGGCCTCGGCATACTGTTTGATGGCGCGACGTGCGTCCAGATGGTGGAAATAGCGTTGGTGCCAGCTGCGCGCGCAAGCATGTTCGCGTTCTGCGGCCAGATGTTCGCGCAGATTTTTGCAGACATTTTCACCCGAGCAGTGCGTTGACCATGCGGCCAACCACGCGCTTGCAAAATCAGGGTAGCTATAACGGTGCCACTCCGGCTCGGTATTTTTCTGCTGGTTGGCAAAGCGGAAGCTTTTACAGCCATCGACACCATAGAGGATTGTGCGGGCTGAAGTGCTGAATTGATCCCGACCGAGTACCAAAATATGGCCTGAATCCCCACCGTGCATCTGTCGTTGCATGGTAAAAAGATCAAAAAAACATTCGTCATCAATTGACCGGCTGATGTGAGCTTTCACATAGGTCAGAAATAACGGATTTTTCACGCCGGTCAGGCCACGCGGGCAGAAATCAAACCCCCACCAGCGCGACATCTTGACCAGATGAAAGGCAAGCTCATTTCTCAGGCGGGTAAGGGGTTCGTCTGCCTGCCCGGCATCACAGAGCGTTTGAATGGCTTTGAAGCGGCTGAAAAGAATATTGATCTGAGGGATAAAGCCGCGGGTCGGGTTAAAATAATCTAGAAGAACAGACGGTTGTGAGTGCGCCAGATGCCAGTGAGTGTCGTAAACGGTAGCGTCAGTCATCGTGATATTCTCTGCCCATGGCTGGGGGTCAAAAAAGCTGACTTCGTTGGTTGCGGTTAAAGGCGTCAGCTATGGGTGGAGCACACTGTCAGGATTGGGGAAGACGGACGGGATACCGCCGACAGGTGCTCCTGAAACATCATTTAATGAGAACAACTCTCAATTGCAATTAAAAAATTATCAATGAGTGCGTTTGAAGTGGAAAAAGGGGTGCAAATGCCATGCTTGTGAGCGATGGCAGACAAGGAAAATTATCGAAGAAGTTGATATATAAGGCGAAGACGTTCTGTGGGGTTTTTAAAAATAATTCAATAAAATCAATGAATTACAAATATGTTTATTAATTTCGTGAAAGTATGTCCGTATATTTATGGATATAATCACACCGTTTTGTCAATGATCTGCATCAATTTCATGTTGCACAAGAGAACTTAAATAGAGGTTATGCAGTTAGTTGCGGTAAAAAAGGCACGACTATAATGACTCTGGGAAGACGGCAATTTCTACAAGCCTGCGGCACCTGTGCTGCGGGGGCCAGTGCAGTAGCTTTGGGGTTTGCACCGCCAAAGGCTTACGCTGGTGATTCCCGGCAGTACAAATTGCTGCGCGCGAAAGAGACACGCAACAACTGCACTTACTGTTCGGTCGGGTGTGGGATTCTAATGTACAGTCTGGGTGACGGTGCAAAGAATGCCAAACCCAACATCTTCCATATTGAAGGTGATCCTGACCATCCTGTAAGCCGTGGCTCCCTGTGCCCCAAAGGAGCAGGGCTGGTCGATTTCATTCACAGTGAAGGCCGCCTGAAATACCCTGAATATCGTGCTCCAGGGTCAAAAGAATGGAAGCGTATCAGTTGGGAAGAAGCGACAGACCGCATTGCCCGCCTGCTGAAAGAAGACCGCGACAAAAACTTTATCGAACGGAATGAAAAAGGTCAGACCGTTAACCGGTGGCTAAGTTCTGGTATGTTGGCATCATCAGCCGCCAGCAATGAAACAGGTGTGCTTGATTTCAAGTTCGCCCGTGCGCTGGGGATGTTGGGGCTGGATTGTCAGGCGCGCGTCTGCCACGCACCGACAGTTTCTGCCTTGGCTCCCACCTTCGGGCGTGGGGCCATGACCAACAACTGGGTCGATATCAAGAATGCGAACGTCGTCCTGATTATGGGCGGCAACCCGGCTGAAGCACACCCTGTGGGTTTCAAGTGGGTTATGGAAGCCAAGATCCGCAACGGCGCGAAGGTCATGGTGGTTGACCCACGCTTTAACCGAAGCGCGGCCGTTGCTGATTTTTATACCCCCATCCGGGCGGGTGCGGATGCAGCGTTTATGCTGGGGGTTGTCAACTACCTGCTGACGCACGACAAAATTCAGCATGAGTATGTTAAGGCCTATACCAACGCAGCCCTGATTGTTCGCGAAGACTATGAATTTAATGACGGCCTTTTCAGCGGCTATGACGCGGAGAAACGGGCATATGACAAAAGCTCGTGGACGTATGAGCGTGATGAAAAGGGCTTTGCCAAGCAGGACCCCACACTTCAGAACCCACGTTGTGTTCTGAACCTGTTGCGTAAGCATGTTGAGCGTTACACGCCAGAAATGGTGACGAAGCTTTGCGGCACGCCAGTAAAAGACTTCCTGCATGTCTGCGAAGAACTGGCACGCACCAGTGCGCCTGACCTGACATCGACGTTCCTGTTTGCGCTGGGGTGGACGCACCATACCAGTGGGTCTCAGGTTATTCGGTCTGCGGCCATGGTTCAGCTTCTGCTGGGCAATATTGGTATGCCGGGCGGCGGTATGAACGCCCTGCGTGGGCATTCCAACATTCAGGGCTATACCGACCTTGGCCTGCTTTCCCTGCGGTTGCCGGGTTATATGAACCTGCCGTCTGAAAAGCAGCCTGACATTGCAACTTACCTGAAAGAAACCACACCAGCGACAGATGTGCCGGGGCAGGTCAACTATTGGCATCACACGCCAAAGTTCTTTGTCAGCCTGATGAAAACCCTGTGGGGTGAGCACGCCACGGCTGAAAATAGCTGGGGTTATGACTGGTTGCCCAAATGGGACCGCAGTTACGACATGCTGGCCTATATTGACCTGATGTATCAGGGCAAAGTGAACGGCTATATTGCGCAGGGCTTTAACCCGCTTGCCGCCATGCCAGACAAAAACAAGACGGCACAGGCACTGGCAAAACTGAAGTTCCTTGTCGTGATTGACCCTCTGGCTACGGAAACAGGGTCCTTCTGGCAGAACGAGGGTGTCTATAACGATGTGAAGACAGAAGACATTCAGACCGAAGTCTTCCGTCTACCCTCTTCCTGCTTTGCTGAAGAAAACGGTTCCATCGTCAATTCAGGTCGTTGGTTGCAGTGGCATTTTGCTGGTGCAGAACCGCCGGGCGAAGCATGGCAGGATGGGAAAATTCTCGGCACCATCTTCACTAAAATCCGTGATCTTTATCGCAAAGAAGGCGGGGTATGCCCAGAACCAGTGCTGAATATGCAGTGGAACTACCGAGACCCTGAAGACCCAACACCGGAAGAAGTGGCCAAGGAATCAAACGGCTATGCACTGGCTGACCTGGTGGATGATCAGGGCAAAGTCATAGTGAAAAAAGGCCAGTTGCTGCCTGATTTCTCCGTCATGAAAGATGACGGCACAACGTCGAGTTTCACATGGATTTTTGCTGGTTCATGGACAGAAGCTGGCAACCAGATGGCGCGTCGCGATAATACGGATACCGGTTTGGGCTGCACACCGGGCTGGGCGTGGGCATGGCCTGCTAACCGCCGTATTCTTTATAACCGTGCGTCGCTTGATCCGGCTGGTCATCCTTGGGACCCGAAACGCCAGATTCTGGAGTGGACAGGTGAGCGCTGGAAGGGCGCTGACGTGCCGGATTATCCCGTCACATCCCCACCGGGAAGCGGCGTCAGCCCGTTCATTATGCAGCCGGACGGGGTAGGGCGTCTATTTGCCTGTGGTGGCATGACGGATGGTCCGTTCCCTGAGCAGTACGAACCAACAGAATCTCCGCTTGAGAATAATCCGTTGCATCCGGCTGTGTCCTACAACCCGACGGCACGCGTGCTGAAGGATGATCGGGCACGGATGGGATCCCCCAAAAATTTCCCGTACGTGGCGACAACCTATTCCATTACCGAGCTTTTCCGTCACTGGACCAAGCATTCACGCCTGAATGCGATTATTCAGCCGGAACAGTTTGTGGAAATTGGTGAAAAACTGGCAGAAAAACTTCATATTTCCGCAGGGGATATGGTGAAGGTTTCTTCTGCCCGTGGTTACATTGAAGCCAAGGCTGTGGTCACCAAACGCATCAAGACCCTGAACGTTATGGGGCGTGATCTCGATCAGATCGGCATTCCGTGCCACTGGGGTTTCAGGGGCTCAACCCGTAAGGGCTATCTGGCCAATACTCTTAGCCCTGCTGTCGGGGATGCGAACTCCCAGACGCCAGAGTTCAAAGCCTTCCTTGTTAACGTAGAAAAAGTCTGAGGTGCGCGATGAGCATGCAGTCACAGGATATCATCAAGCGCTCTGCCACCAACGGCATGACGCCCGCGCCACAGGCCCGCAGCCATCAGGAAGAAGTTGCGAAGCTGATTGACGTCTCCCTTTGCACTGGGTGCAAGGGGTGTCAGGTCGCCTGTTCTGAATGGAACGACCTACGTGATGAGGTGGGGCATAACGTTGGGGTGTATGACAACCCTGCCGACCTGACGCCTGAAACATGGACCGTCATTCGGTTTGACGAATATGAAGACGAAAGCGGCAAGCTGGAATGGCTTTTGCGCAAGGAAGGCTGCATGCATTGTGCAGACCCCGGATGTCTGAAAGCCTGCCCAAGCCCCGGCGCAATTGTACAGTTTGCCAACGGCATCGTTGATTTCCAGTCTGATCAGTGCATCGGGTGTGGTTACTGCGTTGCCGGCTGCCCGTTTGATGTGCCGCGTATCAGCAAGAAAGATAACAAAGCCTATAAATGCACTCTGTGCGCGGACCGTGTGGCCGTTGGGCAGGAGCCTGCTTGCGTCAAAACCTGCCCGACAGGTGCAATCGCTTTCGGTTCCAAAGCGGATATGAAGCAGCTTGCGGCCAATCGCGTTGAAGAACTGAAAAGCCGTGGCCATGACGGCGCAGGTCTTTATGATCCGGAAGGCGTTGGCGGCACGCACGTCATGTATGTGCTGACCCATGCTGACACACCGCAGATTTATCACCGTTTGCCGAAAGACCCTTATATCAGTCCGGTTGTGCGCGGGTGGAAAGAGTGGCTTAAACCCGTAGGGGCATTGGGCTTTATTGCAACGCTCGCAGCCTCTTTCGCCCATTATGTGGGTGTTGGTCCGAACACGACCGACGAAGATGAGCACTCGGCAGAGCCCCCCAAAGAACTGGCGGATGCAGACGCGTCTGCTCCACAGCACCCTGCGGATAGCCGTCCGGAAGGGAGGGAATAATTATGGACACTAAAAATTCCATTCTGCGCACCAAGTTCTTTGACCGTATGTGTCACTGGACAATGGTAGCTTGCTTCTTTCTGGTAGCCATGTCCGGCCTTTCCTGGTTTTTCCCCAGCCTGAACTGGATGGGGAGCGTTCTGGGAACACCGCAGACAGCACGCATTCTGCATCCTTTCCTTGGTACAGTCGTTTTCCTTCTATTGGTGGTGATGTTCTTCCGTTTTGTGCATCATAACCTTCTGGTGCGCACAGACGGTATCTGGTTTCGGCATGTGCTGGATGTTCTGATGAACAAGCATGGGCAGAAGCTCCGGATCGGGAAATATAACGCCGGCCAGAAGCTGCTGTTCTGGGGTATTATGTCTTTGATCTCGGTATTGTTCTTTACGGGGATTGTTGCGTGGCGGGCCTATTTTGCCGCTTATTTCCCTATTCCGGTTATTCGGCTTGCCTTGCTGGCGCATGCCTGTGCCGGTCTGGGGCTTATTCTGCTGGTGATTGGGCATATCTATATGGGGATCTGGGTACGCGGGTCTATCACTGGCATGTTGACCGGGTATGTCTCACGCGCTTGGGCCAAACAGCACCACGACAGATGGTATGATGAAGAAGTTAATCCATCTCCTGACGCTCCGGTCAAACACCACTAATGCGCAACAATTTTTCTGATATACCGCCGCTTGATAAGACTGTTCCCGGGGTTCAGGCTATTGAGCAACTTCTTCAGCCACGTCTTCACGTCCTTTATCGCAGGCGGGCCGAACGCCTGCGTGTGCTGGATAGTGCAGACGGTGGCTCAGATGAGGTTTCGTCAAGCTATCTGGGTTTTGCTGCGCGTTTAGTTGAAGAGCAGGCCCGCTTTGTAGAAGAAACACCCTTGAGTGCTGAACAGGCGATGCCGATCAGTGCTTTGTTGGGTGACGGGTTATCTGCCGCGGAAAAACCTTCAGTCTTATTGCTGGAAAGTTCTGTTTACTGGCAGGATGCGTTCAAAGCCTTTGTACGCATCCTTAGCCCGCAGATGCCCCAGCAGGTTGCGGCCAGCCTACATGACCTGACCCAAAGTGATACGGCCACTCTTGCGGCAAAAGCCTCTGCGCTTCTGCATGGAATATATGAAGACGTAGAAGCTGGTGCCTCAGTTTTTCTGTGGGCTGGGTTGTCTGTTTTCTGGTCACAGGCTGTTGCTTTGGCGCAGCCACATGGGGCAGGGGAGGAATCTCCTGTCAGCCACGGTGCCTCTTGTCCGTGCTGCGGTGCACCTGCTTCTGGTGGGGTGGTGCTGACGGGTGACCGTGAGGGCTTGCGCTATTTGCAGTGTAGCTTGTGTGAAACACGGTGGCATAAAGTCCGTGCGGCCTGCACTATGTGTGGCGGTACCGAGCATGTCGATTACTGGTCTTTTGACACGACCGATGCCCCCATTCAGGTTGAAACCTGTGGGGACTGTCACGGCTATATAAAACTGTTTCGCCAGGACCGTGATCCTGACTTGGAAGTCGTGGCCGATGATCTCGCATCACTGGGACTGGATGCCGCTTTGGAAGAACAAGGCTTCATCCGTGCGGCGCTTAATCCTTTCTCTTTTCCTTCACGTTAAGCGCGTAGGCAAAAAGTCTTACGAACGTCTACGGCCCGGTATAGAACCGGGTACGCTTTATTGATTTCCACCAGCCCTTATTTTTGCTTTTGATACTCTATCAAGGGCTGGTGAGTGATCATTCCATAAAGAAGAATACACAGGTAGCTATGCGAAACATGTTCACGGGCATGGTTGATTATGCCACAGCCTTGCAACTGATTTTAGCCTGTGTCGCTCCAGAACGAGAGCACCATGACGTTCTGCCACTATCCCACCTGTCAGGCCGTATTGCTGCGCAAGATATTTTTGCCAAGGAGCCTCGGCCTGTTGCCGATATCTCAGCGATGGACGGCTATGCTTTTTCACACGCGGCAATGGCTTCGGCATCCGCAGGATTGCCTGTTGTAGGCCAAAGCGTCGCCGGGGATATGCCTGCTCCCATACCATCTGGTGCAGCCTTAGCTATCCTAACCGGATCACGCATTCCCTCTGGCGCAGATTGCGTGATGGCAGGCGAACGTATGCAGTATGATGAGCATACAGGTCTTGTTAAACCCCTCCACACCTTGGCTGCGCAGGGTGCTAATATTCGCAAGGCGGGTGAAGAATTTACGCAAGGCACGGTGTTGGTGCAGCGCGGTCAGGTTCTGGATTGGCGACATATTGCGCTCCTGGCGTCGCAAGGAATGACGCATGGTTATGTCATGAAGCCGATAAATGTTGCAATTATTGCTAACGGAGCCGAATTGGCACCAGACGCGGCAGATAGTCGGACAGATTCAAACACGCCCATGCTTGCGGCAATGGTGGCTTCTGTTGGTGCTGAGAGCCAAACCTATCAAGTTTATTCAGATGATGCAGAAGAACTAGAGAAGGCTCTTTCTAAGGCGTGGAACGCTGCGGATGTTATTGTGACAACGGGCGGTATCTCCGTTGGCAATACAGACAATGTTCTCGACGCCCTGAAAAATATTGGCGCGGAAACAGTTTTTCGGGGTGTGAAAATTCGTCCGGGTAAACCGCTTTCAGTCATGCAACGTGCCGGAAAACTCGCCTTTTGTCTTCCGGGCAACCCGGGGGCATCCGCTATATGTGCCTTGGCTTTTCTGTTACCATATCTTCGTGCTGCTATGGGTAAGAGCAACGGCATGACTTTGCAGCCTGGGGTTGTTGATTTCGATTTTAACCCGGTATGTGACACCACCCACTTTGTGCCCGTCAGGTGTCTGCCCAGCCAGAACGGATGGCAGATATCGCACGTTTCATCGGTTGGCGCTTCTGACATTCGGGTCTTTACACAAGCAACCGCACTTCTTCGCGTTGATGCAGAAAAGCCAGTTGTTTCTGGGCAGGTCTGCTGGGTTTTGCCACTTCAATCCAGATGAAAAACGTAGGCATGCCGGAGAGCAAACTCTGCAATGGCAGATGTGTCATCTAGATTGAGCGTCATAAGACTGGCTGCAATCATAGCAGGTGTTGTTGTCGCGACGGCAATAATGTTGGTTTGCGTGTGAAAAAGGGCATCCTTGCCCACTTCCGGTCGGAAGACCTCAATCGTCGCAGGGACGTCAGCATGAAACCCTTCAACAACAACCAGATCAACGCGGCTCATACGTCGTAAAAGATCGGGCAGGGTAGGGGGTGTCTCCGGGGGGCTGTGCTGTAGAACCCACCGTTCTGGCGTCGCTAGCATGACCTCTGATGCACCTGCTTGACGGTGGATGAAGGAATCCTTGCCGGGTTTATCAATGTCTATGTGATGATGCGTATGTTTTATAGTTGAGACCCTCAGACCTCGTGCTTTGAGCAGAGGAAGCAGGCGTGCCATTAAATGCGTTTTGCCTGACCCACTGCGGCCGACCAGCCCTATAACGGCTTGTTGAGAGGCGGACGGCATCATTAGCTCCAAACATGATTGAACATGATTTTTTCATATCATGACAGGGGCGTAGCCCGAATACGGAAGCTGAAAGAATAATCCGCAGGGAAAGCTTGGCAGCTTGGGGCGTTAGAGAGGTAGGAACGCAAGAAACAAAGGTTGCCGAAAATGGGGTATTTGCAAAACGGCATCTGGCGCTCCACACAGGGGCTCGTGCGGGATAGCGAGGAGGAAGGCAGCTTCAAGCGTCAACCCTCGCAATTTCGTCACTGGGTAACATCAGATGGACGTGCAGGCCCCACAGGCGATGGAGGGTTCAGGGCGGAGGCCGGACGGTATCATCTTTATGTGTCGCTTGCCTGTCCGTGGGCGCATCGCACTTTGATTTTCAGGCAGATCAAGGGACTTACCAGCCATATCGGACTATCTGTCACACATTGGTTGATGGGAGAAAAAGGGTGGAGTTTTGAGGCGGCTGACGGAGTGCAGCCTGATACCGTGAACGGCGCAACTTACCTTTATGAGCTCTACCAACGAGCAGACCCGACATATACAGGCAATGTTACCGTGCCCGTATTGTGGGACAAACACAAAGAGACAATCGTTAGTAATGAATCCGCCGATATCATTCGTATGATGAATAGTGCCTTTAATGATGTTGGGGCACGGGATGGCGATTACTATCCAATAGCTTTACGCAGCACGATAGATGCTTTTAATCAGCGTATTTACGGCAATTTGAATAATGGCGTGTATAAAGCTGGCTTTGCGACATCCCAAAGGGCTTATGAAAACGCCCTGCAAGGCGTGTTTGCCACGCTGGACTGGCTTGAAGACCATTTGCGCGGCAAGCGCTGGCTTGTGGGGGAGCAGCTGACCGAAGCAGATTGGCGTCTTTTCACCACATTGATCCGTTTTGATGCGGTGTATGTAGGGCATTTCAAATGTAACTTGCGGCGCTTGTGTGATTATCCGCTTCTAAGCAGCTACTTACGGAGACTATATGATGTGCCGGGAGTGGCAGACACGATAAATTTTTCTCACATCAAAAATCATTATTATCTTAGTCATCCGTGGATTAACCCGACTGGCATTGTCCCGATGGGGCCAGAACCTCATTTTGGGAGGCCAAATGCCAGAAGGTTGCAGGGCACAAAGGAACAGAAAGCAGAATGACAGAACATAATTTTACAGAAGTCTTGCAAATTCAGGATGAGAGAGAGCGTCGCATCGAACTGTTAATCTTGCGATTGCCAGAGAAAGTACAGCCGTCAGTCAGGTGGATGCGAAAACCAGAAGCAAAATGGGCGCGTATTCCCGCAGGTTTTTTGCTGATTTGTGGAGGGTGCCTCTCTATCCTGCCTGTATTGGGCCTTTGGATGCTGCCATTAGGGATTATGTTGCTGGCTGAAGATGTCGCATTTCTGCGGCGCTTGACCGACAAGGCGCTGGCTTGGGTCGAGCGGCGTAAGCCCCAGTGGATGGGTTTGGAAGCTGCGCAGGGTAAATGATGCGCGCAGTAGCGTATATCGTGACGAACTGTGCATAACTCTGATGCAGGGTCGGGTTTCGCATAGTCCGCTACGGGGCGGTATACTGTTCTTATGACAAACTCTTTTGATGCCCCTGTTGATGCCCTTGTATCCTCCCGGTCTTTCATTTGTGTTCGCGGTGCGCGTGAACACAATCTGAAGAACGTCGATGTAGACTTGCCACGCGATCAGTTGGTGGTTTTTACCGGGGTTTCCGGGTCAGGGAAATCTTCTCTGGCATTTGGCACCATTTATGCCGAAGCACAGCGTCGGTATCTTGAATCTGTCTCACCGTACGCCCGGCGACTGTTTAACCAGATGCCAGTGCCTGCCGTTGCCAGTATTGAAGGGCTGCCACCTGCTGTGGCGTTACAGCAGCAACGCGGGGGAAGCAGCGGTCGGTCAACTGTAGGGAGTGTTACGACGCTCTCTAATCTGTTGCGCATGTTGTATTCGCGGGCAGGGACATACCCTAAGGGAATGCCGCAGCTTGAGGCGGAATCTTTCTCACCCAATACCCCTATGGGGGCTTGTCCGCGGTGTCATGGTTTGGGCAGCATTTATGATGTGACCGAGAAAACACTTGTGCCGGATGATACTTTGACCATCAGGCAAAGGGCGGTAGCAGCGTGGCCGACAGCATGGCAGGGCCAAAATCTGCGGGATATTCTGATTACGCGCGGTGTGGATGTTGATACGCCGTGGAAGAATTTACCTCAAAAAACACGGGACTGGATTTTATATACAGAAGAAACGCCCACAGAACCGGTTTATCCTGGACGCACTCATGCTGAGGTTCTGGCAGCTATAAAGCGGGGGGACCCGGCAGACTATAACGGCACATTCACAGGTGCCCGCCGCTATGTGTTGCAGACATTTACCAAGTCTCAAAGCGCCAAGATGCGTGCACGGGCCGCATCTTTTATGGTCGGTTCCGTATGCCCGTTATGCAATGGGCAACGGCTGAACCCGGATGCGTTGAAGGTGACTTTTGGCGGCCAGAACATAGCAGAGTTTTCAGCGCACCCTTTGAAGCATATTGCGCAGGCACTCTCAGAAATTCTTCCGTCACTATCGGCGGAGACAGCAGTGGGAATTGCTGCCGAAGGCATTGTTAGCGCACTGATTGACCGAATAGCTGTGTTGCTTGATCTGGGGCTTGGGTATCTGCAACTCAGTCGAAGCGTTCAGACATTATCGCCCGGCGAATATCAACGCCTGCGTTTGGGCACTCAAATTCGATCAAACTTGTTCGGCGTTGTTTATGTGCTTGATGAGCCAAGTTCTGGCCTGCACCCGGTCGATACGCAGGCTCTCCTGCGGGCGTTAGACGGATTGCTGAAAGCCGGGAATTCTCTTTTGGTGGTTGAACATAATCCCGATGTTATTCGGCAGGCTCAATGGTTGGTCGATGTCGGACCCGCAGCGGGCGAGCACGGTGGTCAGGTGCTTTACAGTGGGGCAACCGAGGGTTTGAAGAATATTCAGGAGTCTCAAACTCGGCGCTATCTTTTTGATAAGCCCACCCCGCGGCTTCATCCTCCGCGCAAGCCGGAACATTTTCTTACCTTGGCGCATGTGACGTGGAATAACCTGCAAGATCTTACTGTGTCGCTTCCGCTGGGTGTGTTGGTCGCTGTGACGGGTGTTTCTGGTTCCGGAAAATCCAGCCTGATTGAGCAGGCATTGGTCTCTATTCTCTCCCGTGCTCTGGGGCAGTCTGTGCCTGTTGAGGAAAATGAAGGGAATGAAGGCGGATTTGATTTGGCGCGTGAAAACGCTCCAAAGGGTTGTGTTGCGTCCGGGTTGGATGCTGTGCGTCGGTTGGTTGTTATAGATCAGAAACCCATCGGTCGGACACCGCGCTCTAATCTGGCAACCTATACAGGCTTATTTGACCAGATAAGACAGTTGTTTGCGGCCACGCCTGAAGCAAAAAAACGCAAATTCGATGCCGGATGGTTTTCGTTCAATGTCGCGAAAGGGCGCTGCCCGAAGTGCGAGGGTGTTGGCTCGGTTATGGTCGAGCTTTTATTCCTGCCAAGCGTGTACGCACCATGCCCGGAATGTCATGGGTCTCGATACAAATCTGACGTGCTTGCGGTAACATTCCGGGGCAAAACGATAGCCGACATTCTGGCCATGAGTGTCGATGAAGCCTGCGATTTCTTTGCAGAGGAAAGCAGTCTGGCGCATGGCTTCCAGACCCTGAAAGATGGTGGGTTAGGGTATTTACGGCTTGGGCAGCCTGCGACAGAACTTTCAGGGGGCGAAGCCCAGCGGGTCAAACTGGCAACCGAATTACAAAAACGCCGTTCGGGCCATATCTTATATGTGCTGGATGAACCGACAACGGGCCTTCATCCAGCTGATGTTGACCGTTTGCTCAAACAGCTACAGGCGCTGGTGAACCAAAATAGCAGCGTGGTGTTGGCTGAACATAACATGCGTCTGGTGGCTGCCTGTGACTGGGTCATTGATATGGGGCCGGGGGCAGGCGAGGAAGGAGGCCAGATTGTTGCCAGCGGCACACCCGATGACGTTTCTATGAATCCTGACAGTCGTACGGCACCATTCCTTGCCCAGTATGTAAACTAAGGTAGGGTTGATTACAGGTAGACTGACGTAGGGCGCATTTATCTGCCCGAAACGGAATTAAGGATAAGTCATTTCATGGCAAATCAGACTTTCAAGCAAAAACGTTCTTTCAATGCCCTCGTTATGGCGGGGGTAGTTGGCCTGTCATTAAGTGCTTGTGCAACGCCTGACACCAAACCCGTTGCGCCGCCTGCACAAACAGCAGGGCAGTTAGTGAACAGCGCGCCGCTCGACGCTGGTTTGAGTTTGCCAGATGCTGGCAAATCGCTTCGGATCACCTATCTGTCCACCAATGGTATTACTGGCTCTGGTTTGGTGCCGGTGACGGCTGAAGTGATTTTCCCCAAAGGGGAGGCTCCGGCTGGGGGATGGCCGATTGTTGCCTGGTCCCATGGAACAGTGGGGATTGCCGATAGCTGTGCTCCGTCGCTTCATCCCTATACTGAACGGAATAAGGCCTATCTGACAGCATGGTTAAATCGCGGCTTTGCTATTGTCGCGACAGATTATCAAGGCTTGGGAGGAGAAGGACCCCATCCTTATCTGAACGTGCGGACGGAAGCTTATAGTGTGCTTGATTCTATCCGCGCAGCACTGGCTGGTGTTCCGGGGTTGCAGAACAAGGTTATGTTGGTGGGGCAATCTCAAGGGGCAGGGGCTGCTTTTGGGGCGGCTGCCTATGCTCCCGACTATGCGCCTTCACTTGATATTCGCGGTACAGTTGCCACTGGCATCCCTTACATGACGCCTGAAGTACTCAAGATGCTTTTGACGCAAAAAGAGCATACATCGTCCAAAGCCAAGAAGGCGATCAAACAGCAAGACCCTGTTGTGGCGTATGCTTTGCTTCTTGGGGCTTCTTTGGGGAATATCGATCCTGACTTCAAGCCTGATGAAGCGTTTACAGCAAAAGCAATGCCTGCTTACCAATCAGCATCCAAGGTGTGCCTTGGTCCCTTGATGGCGCAGATAAAAGAAGACGGTCTGACACGGAAAAATACCCTTCAACCGACCTTCGGTAAAGCGCTCAGCCCGGTATTCCAGGGAATGATGTACCCAACGCTTGCCTTGAAGCAGCCTCTGTTCGTGGGCACAGGTTCTGCGGATATTGATGTCGCCGCCAGCTCACAGCAGGCTTTGGTTAAGGCGGCTTGTGCAGCAGGGGCAACGGTACAAGCGCATGTTTATAAAGGTTTGGACCACTCTCAAACCGTCTTGGCATCTCTGCTTGACTCTGCGGCCTTTACCAAGGCAGTCATGGATGGGCTGCCTGTGACAGGCAACTGCGCGGCTTCAGCCCACTAAAGGTGGATCGTTCTGTGAGTAGCTTTCCTCCTGGTTTGCTTCGATAGGAAAGTTACTCACATTAATCCAGTCTAGCGGGTAGCCTTGCCTGCTCCCAACCGTTCCCGTGCCAGTGGCAAGATATAGTCGCGGGTAAGGGGAGCCAACGTGATTGTTGGCGGAGAAAAAGGATCAATCCAGAGCGCTTCCTCAATTTCGGCTTGAGGAGAGAATTGCTGGTTGGTCGCAACAAAGAAGCAGTCAGCTTCCACATAACGACCGGGCTCATTGGCAGCTGGGGCCCGGAAAAAACCAATATATTCAGGTGACCCGTCAGGTAAGGGGAGCGAAAGTTCTTCAACTAATTCGCGGCGCAGAGTTTGTTCTGCGGTTTCTCCCGTGTCTATCTTTCCGCCTGCTTGCATGAAAGCCGCGGCCCCAGCTTTTCTGACAAGCAAGACGTAACCTTGCGGGTTTACGATAAGCGCTGTTGCAATACGGATAACGGTATCAGCGTCAGGTGATGGCAAGAGATCCTCCTCAATGTGGGCAACAGTCTTCGCTACTTAAAAGGATTTTTGAGCATATTTGAACAGCATAAAAGTGGTTCGCCTTTAGGGAAGGCAAAAGCCACAAAAATATAAATTAACGAGATGTAATGTGAGGAATGGCCGGTTAGATCATTGTTTTTGAGGCATAAACGGCTGTTTTCTGGGTTTTTTGGTGATTTTTGTGGTGGTGTTGACAGTGTTGTTTTGATGTCCTAGAAACCGCTTCACCGAGGCGGTTGAGGTCTTGGCGGGTTTAGGAAGATCTGCTAGATTACTTGGCTGTTTTGGGTTTTTGGTCTTTGACAATTGTATCTGAGAGAGAGGGATATGCTGACGGCGTATCTTTTTAGGACTGGGTTTTTCTGGTTCTGAGGGGATTTGATAGGGCTTTTAAGTCTGGTCATGACGTTTGTTGGTATATCTTGCATATGCGTTTTATTAAGACAGACGTTTCGAATGGCTTACCTATTTTAGGTGAGTTGATTGCATGACCGGGTCTTTGTTTATTGTGCTGGCTTTAGGGCTGGTATGATGAACCTGAGAGTTTGATCCTGGCTCAGAGCGAACGCTGGCGGCATGCTTAACACATGCAAGTCGCACGAAGGTTTCGGCCTTAGTGGCGGACGGGTGAGTAACGCGTAGGAATCTATCCGTGGGTGGGGGATAACTCTGGGAAACTGGAGCTAATACCGCATGACACCTGAGGGTCAAAGGCGCAAGTCGCCTGCGGAGGAGCCTGCGTTTGATTAGCTTGTTGGTGGGGTAATGGCCTACCAAGGCGATGATCAATAGCTGGTCTGAGAGGATGATCAGCCACACTGGGACTGAGACACGGCCCAGACTCCTACGGGAGGCAGCAGTGGGGAATATTGGACAATGGGGGCAACCCTGATCCAGCAATGCCGCGTGTGTGAAGAAGGTTTTCGGATTGTAAAGCACTTTCGGCGGGGACGATGATGACGGTACCCGCAGAAGAAGCCCCGGCTAACTTCGTGCCAGCAGCCGCGGTAATACGAAGGGGGCTAGCGTTGCTCGGAATGACTGGGCGTAAAGGGCGTGTAGGCGGTTTGTACAGTCAGATGTGAAATCCCCGGGCTTAACCTGGGAGCTGCATTTGAGACGTGCAGACTAGAGTGTGAGAGAGGGTTGTGGAATTCCCAGTGTAGAGGTGAAATTCGTAGATATTGGGAAGAACACCGGTGGCGAAGGCGGCAACCTGGCTCATTACTGACGCTGAGGCGCGAAAGCGTGGGGAGCAAACAGGATTAGATACCCTGGTAGTCCACGCTGTAAACGATGTGTGCTGGATGTTGGGTAACTTAGTTATTCAGTGTCGTAGCTAACGCGATAAGCACACCGCCTGGGGAGTACGGCCGCAAGGTTGAAACTCAAAGGAA